>JAJMES010000272.1:6918-29736 GCA_030574275.1 Pichia sporocuriosa
ATGATGTTAATGATGATGTTATTAATAATCAGGATATTACTAAAGATATGGGTATAGATAATACATCAATTGTTCAGAATGGTAAATATTTAATTGAATATTGGAATGGTGTTAAAGAAAATCTGGAAGATTATGGTTGTACAATACTTGTTGCAAAAGTACCCCCATTTGCTTCAATTGAAAATAGAGCTACTGTTCTTGATACTTTTATAAGGAATTCAATACCTCAATTGAGACAACAACATAATATTCCAAACCATGAACCAGTAAGGATAAATTTGGTTGCTCATTCAATGGGCGGTTTAGATTGTCGATATCTGATATCAAATATTGCAAATAATCATGAATCTAATCCTCCTTATAAAATTATGTCATTAACTACAATTTCAACTCCTCATAGGGGTACATCAGCGGCAGACTTTGCTCTTAAATATTCACCTACTGCATTGATACGATCTCAATTTCCTTCAATTTTCCAATTATCAACAGATTATGCTCAAAAATTTAATGAATTTGTTAAAGATGACCCAAATGTTAAATATTTTAGTTATGGCGCTAGAATGCATCCAGGTTCTGCATCTGTCTTTTTAATTACCTGGAAAATTGTAAATGATATAGAAGGGCCTAATGATGGTCTTGTAAGTTTAAAATCTTGTAAATGGGGGAATTTTATTGGATATTTAGATGATGTAGATCATGCTGATCTTATAAATTGGATGGGAGTTGTTAAAAAGACAAAATTGGCATTGGGAATACAAAATTTTAATCCAAAATATTTTTATATGGATGTTGCCGATAATTTAGCAAAAAATAATCTTTAAATTATATATATTTTTTTTTATAAAAGGTTTTCGTAAAAATTAATCATCTCGTACTCAACGTCTTTGCAATATTCACTGATTGCTTCATACATCTCAGGGTAAGACTCATGTACCCTTTTACAATTGGAAATTTCTGAACTTATCCAATTTTTCCATTCCTTTAATATATATTCACGTTCAATGTAATTCAATAAATTTAATTTCGTCAAAAGTTCATTACGTTCAATACGTAATCCGGTCAACTTCTGCGCTAATGCATGTTCACGTTTACCTTTGATAACTTTCATTTCCATGTCATGTTTATCAAAATTCTTCCCCCCACTGGTCAAATGCGAATACCTATTAAGATCAAGAAGATTTTCATGGTCTAAAAATTTCCAATAACATTCCGTGCCATTTTCTGAAACTGATAACTCCGTTGAATTCGGATAGATCAAATCATCAATATCTGAAAGACTTATTGAACGCTCCATTAAAAATTTGTCACCAACAATATTTTTCACTTGTTTATTTACATTTCTTTCTCTCCAGTAAGAGGTAGTAGTACGTCCTGCAAGGAAAAGATTCAATAATATCGATGCACTGAATAATATAACAAAAAAGAGATTCGAGCTGAAAAAGGAAATTATTTTCTTGATTATACTTGAAAAAATTTTAATGAAATTGATAAACATTTTTTCAAGTTCAAAATTCACCTTTTCATAATAAAAGGATGAAAATAGTTGAAGTGGTAAAAAGCTAACCGAATCCTTAAATGACAATTCTTCTTTTGTCATTTCATCACTGTCAAATTTGGTAACTGCACCATATATTTTAATTGCTGATGCAATCTTTTTATTCTCATGACTTATCTCTTTAATTGCATGATCCACTTTATGCTCTAATGCTTCCATTCTGAAAATCATAATTTGATGCATAACTTTCCTAGTAAACCAATATAGAACATTATTATTACCTCCTAATGAATAATAAACCATTAATTTACATGATTTTGAATTCACATTGAATATGATAAACCTCATGGATATCTTTCTGTTTATCCCAAAAACAAATCTTAAATATGGCGTTTGCTGTACAATGTTATAATATTTATTGTTTACCATCTCCTCAATAGTTTGTTTGGCGCAAGGAACTTTAAAAAGAGGATTCCAGACAACCCTCGTCATCTGTTGCTTTGAATCACATCTCCATAAGCTATGCCTTGATTCATCATCTTTAAAAATAGTAGACGATAATGGTAGTGTACATTGTAACAAAAATGATTCGTCACCAAATAAAATATGAAATAACGCCTTAGCTGGAACATTGAATTTTTTAATCATCAGTAAGTTCATTTCAGGTGAATAATTCAATTTACTCCCTCTACTTATATCATTTATTCCCAAATTGTCATCCTTAAAATCCGCAGGAAACTCTAGCTTAATCCCTTGACTTTGAGCAAAATTTGGATTCAGTTTTGAAACTAAACTAGAACTATTTGATCGTTTTTCAAGTTTCATTTTGCAATATGATTTTTCGATGTTTAACAATTGTGCTATAATATTTTGCAAATTTTGTGGATTATTTGATCGCTTATTTTGTAATATAAAGTTGAATTGACTTTTAACAACCTCTATATTGTCGGAATATATTTGCATTTTTATTGAAACTCCACTGACAAAATAAACTTTTAAAACATTGTGGTCTACTTTCTCAAATATATCACAGTCCATAAAACTTGTCAATGGAATTGGAGTAATTGAAATCAAACCATATGTGTGACTGTAAACATATAATGCAAAATTTGTAATATATAATGTACAAAACAATCTTTGTTGTGCATTAGGAGACCATGATGCACTAATTCTTAATAATGTATATTCATTATCACTAACCATAACTTCGAATATGGACCTTAATTCTGCATCTGCAACCCTAAAACCTTCGGGATAATAATCAGGATATCTTAAATTAAGTATTGGTTTTGGAAATAAATTTTTTGTCTTTTGTAAAATCGTTGCCTTTGTTTCATCATCAAGTACAAAATATAACCCCCAATTAACATATCCCCAAAAATTGGCAGTTGTTGCTGACGGAATTGTAGTTGATGAAAAATAAAGGTGTGACATTGCTATCTTCCCTGTCATACTTGTCCTTATTGGTGGATTAATACAAAGTCTAAATTTTAAATTGGAAAGTTGCAATTCTATCAACTTTGAAGTTTTTTCCATATTTGCATCTGCTTTGGTAACATTAATTAATTCAAAATCTTTGGCAACAACTGGAACTAATCTCAACATCTGTAAAGGTGGGGAATATCTATCTAATGCAGCTTTAGAATTTTCATCCACTGCAATTTTAGTAACATTTCGAAAGACAGTAATCCAACTCTTTAATTCACTGCATGTTTCAACTTGCACCACTAAATTTGTCAACTTACTATTCATTTCAAAACAAAATTTCCTATCCTCAGTAGGTAAATATTTAACAGATACTAATAAAACACCAATCGTGTCACTTTCCTGAACAAATTGACCATCTTTTGAAATAGATAAGAATCCAAATACTCCATTTTTAACAAACATCCATCTTTTAATCCAAACTTCACTTTTCGAATTAAGTTTAGGAGATTTAATAAATACCCAACCATGTTTTTCTGCAACATTTACTTCAGAATCCAGGTATAAATTTGTATAATTCAAAGTTGAAGGATCATAATCACTAATCTCCGAACTTGGTGAATATATTTTAATTGCACCTTCTTCTGAATTAGCCCTTGCTCTATCTAAATCATTCGCAAGTAATTTGGATGAACTGTATTGGAGATCTGTACATGAATTCAACAGTTTAATCTGTGAAACAATTGGCGTTAATCCGATAGCATCAGAAAGTTTAGCACCATATTCTGTACTTGAACTATCAAATGAGTTCCATATAGAAGCGGAAACATCAGTAACTGCTTTACTTATTTTAACCTCTAATTGTTTAATACAAACCCATAAAGACATCGATAAATGAATATATTGTTTCCTAATTTCGAATAATTGTAAAGCATCTTCTCTAGTTTTTGCCGGATCATAATTTTTAGGTAATTGCATAAATTTAGCTGATATAACATCATATTTATTTTGAATTTTTTCGAAATTTCTTCTCATTTCAATATAGTGTGGTATTTCAATTTGAATCAATTCTTTAATATTTGCAAATGACATATCACCAATTTTCAGAAGAGATAATGCACTTTCAAATATTATTTTTTGACCTTCCAAAAATTTTTCTATACATGGTTTAGAAACATCATTAGCAACAAATTGTATATCATTGAGATATGGTTTAAATAAATTTTCTAATTCTCCACTAATTTTAATAAAGTCCACCCAATGATTAGAATATTTTTGAAGAACTACCAATGAATTATCCAATTGATGAAAGCATTGAATAATAGAAAGGTGCATATAATTCATTGAAGCCCTAAAACTAGGCGAATCCATTGTTGCCTCTTTCAGGCCTACCGAGACTAATCTAACTAGCCTTTCCGCAACATGGCCCTTTGAGGGTGACTTCGATTGTTCTGATTTATCGGTTTCCATTGTAATTACTAAAATTTTGGTCTAATTGACACTGATTATCAGTTTAAGCTGATAATATCTCTATCTTGAATGTCCCCTCAATTAAAAACTAAAAAATAAAAATGAGATGCGGAAACATGCTGATCATGGGATTGTTAGCTGATTGATTATGAAAAGAGATAAAAACTTACCAGTAAAAATATCTTTCCTTTTTTTTTTTCTTTTTCTTCCTTTCTTTGTCAGTTTATTGTTTAATTTGTTTTAAGAATTGTTTAAATATATGATGATATGTACAGTAACTATATAATTAATAACATAAATGTATAAATACGTCTATATAATAATATAATAATATGAAAAATAGAAAAACAAAAGGAGGATCAAATTTTAATTGTCATTCAGGAGATGGCTAATTTTATCAAAATAAGATTTTGCAACTAAGTCTTGAATTTCTTCCTTTACTAACCATTTGTATTCGGATATAACTTTTGTGGATTTTTGCAAGTCAAACTTACCAGCAATAATATGAGATTTCATTAAGAATTCTCTTGTGAATTCAGGATTTTCCATATCGGTAATAACATTAGAATCATATTTAATAACAGTAGCTGGACTATTTGAAACTGACCAAGTATTGATTTTATCACCACCAATAACTCTTAATCCATCTTCGGCAATTTCATGGAGGCCTTTTGTTTGTTCTTGATTTACTTCAAAAGAAGGGAATTTCCATTCACCTGATTTTGAATCTTTTGTTAAAAGATAGAGAGTTCTTGGAAGTTTTCTTTCGAGTGATGTTTGATCATTAGTTTCATCAGCTTTGGTAATTCTTGAATTTGCTTTAATTGGTCTACCGATATTATCAAGATCTTCAACAGCGGATTCTGGATCAGCGGAATCTGCTTCGGTATCAATATGTTTCTTTGGTAATATAACATCTTGTTTAAATCTTCTATCTCTTCCATGTTTAATATCAGGAACACCTTTTGGGAACCAAACACCTCTTGCTGATGGAACTGGATATTTTTGTGCTTCAGTAAATTCTCTTTCAGCCACTGTACCTTTTTTAAAATAATACCATTTTGGAAAAGTCCACATAAGTCTTCTCTCTAATTCTTCTTGATAATTGTAGAATAATTTTTCAAATTCTGGTGTATCTGGTGTCACTATTGGTGTTCTTGAAAGGATTAATCCTGCTTTTATAGGAGTAGTTGATGAGCCTGCTGATGCAGTTGTTGCAAAAGTCCTTGACGACTGACGTATAAAACCACTATGCATTGATAATTGATTATTGGAATCTATCTATAATAGATGTTTATATGTATATTTCTTTCGATCTACATATACCAGCATACAACGAAAGTTGATTTTTTTTTCATTTCGTCTTTTTTTTTTCTTTTTTTCTTTTTTTTTTTTTCAAATCTCGAAAAAACAAAAAAAAAATTAAAATAAAAAACTAAAAAAAAGATTATGTAAGCGTGTTACGTAAGCTGTTGAAAAAAAGAGAGAAAAAAAAGATTTTGTTTGAGGTGCCAATTTAACGTTTTGTACATTGCAGCTGTGCCGCGTCGGTCGGCGCTCTTTGGAAATAACGGATTTAATTTAACAGAAACTTTTCGGGCTTTTTGAAAAAGAAAAGGAAAAAAAGAAAAATATCGGAGATCAGCAACACAGAAAATTTATTTTCAAAATTGCGTACAGTCAGATACTGCGGAGATTAAAGATAACATTTGCGTGATTCCATTTGATAAAAGGTGTTTTGCTATAAAAAGGACATCATCCTACTGTTGTTTATAATAATTATTGTACTACTCATAGTCTGTTTATAAAATTTTTATACTAATGTAGGTTTTTTTTCTCAATCAATTAATCAATCAATTACAATGGCAATTCCAACACATTCAAAAACACATATTAACCAACATGAAATTATTCCAGCAAAGAGTGATGTTGGTGCATTAGCAAACAGAATCAATTCTGAAACCAGAAGTCTGCATAATCAAATTGACAAAATGGTAACACTCAAATTTGCACTTGCAGTTAGAGATCCAAAAATTTATAGACAAGGTATTCAAATGTTTTATCATATTTTTAGTGCAATTGAAGATTGTTTAGAGAGAGAATTAAATGCTAATAATAAATACACTGAAATGTTTAAAAGCATTTATAAACCTGAAATGTTAAGAAGGGAAAAATTATATAAAGATTTAATGTTTTTCTATGACGGTCATTCAGAAAAATTTGAAAAACCAATTTTAACAAAACAAATTGAGTTTAGTGATTACATTCGTAAATCAACTGCTGAGCATCCATATCTTTTATTGGCATATATGCATGTTTTATATTTAGCATTATTTGCAGGTGGTAGAATTATGTCTTCACAAGTTGCGAAAAGCTTAAGACTTTTCCCACAAGTTGAAGGTAAATCCTATGATGAAATTGTATCCCAAGGTACAAATTTTTATAAATTTGATGTTGATGATATGGAAGTTTTACGTGTTTTATATAAAAGGGATTATGAACTTCAAACTAGAAATTTTTTGACTGAAGAAGAAAAGGAAGCAATTATAAATGAATCAAAATTCATTTTCAAAGAAACTGGTGAAGGTATCAAAGAAATTGAAGATCATAATCTTCAGAGAATCAAAGGTTCACTTGTTTATCACGTTTTCACTAAAGGTTACTATGTATTAATTGCAATTTTGTTATTTGTTATTTGTTATATTTCCAAAAAGGTTGTTCTTTCTCTATTTTTCTAAGCGTATATTTGGTTTTATTTGTTTATTTTAGGTTTATTTTTTGGCGTGTTGGGCGCATACACACAAACACACACACATACGCATACTGACGCATTATGTTTATTGGGAATACAGTATATATTAATATTTATATATATTTAGATTTATAGTAAAGTTTATTTATTATATTATAGTATAGTTTAGTATAATATTGCATAATTTACTCTTGATTTGATAAATATGCTTTAACTTTGGCTAATGCTTTAGATCTCTGACTTATTTTATTCTTTGATTCACCTTTCATTTCAGCATATGTTGTATCAAATCCATCTGGTTGGAAGACTGAATCCCAACCAAAATTAGTAGGTCCTCTTGAATCAACAATTACACCATTTGTAATACCTTGAAATAATAAAACTTCTTTACCTGGACCTTCACCAAATCCAAAAGTTGTAATTGCATTTGCTGATTTATCATCAAATCCAGATAACATATTTACAAGACCATCAAGGCCAATACTTTGTACAAACCATTTAATATATGGACCTGGAAGATTATTGTATGCAGTAAATCCCAGACATGTGTCTTCAACAAGAACTGGACCATTGACAATTTCAGCTGCTTGTTTGGCTTTATGCTTAGTAACTTCTTCAATTGATCCTTGTATCTCATCAAGATCAAGTTTTCTGTTAGTTATTGTAAATTTACCAACTGTGGCACCTTCAATTGTTCCATTGCATAAGATAGCAACAACTTCTCTCAATTTATTGGCATTACCTGTAACAAATGTAATAGTATTATTGGTTGACATTATATGATCATATATAGCTTTTAAAAAGGTATAAGAAAAAGAGAAAAGGAAGGAAAGAAAGAAAGAAAAATAAACCATCAACAGACTCATTAGGAACAGAAAAACCCTCTTTGTGCTCTTCTATTTTTTCATTCTATTTTCTCGAACAAAATTTATTTTTCTATCAAAAATTTTATTTTTCTCTTTTATATTTTTCTCTTTCCTTCTTTCTTCTTCTCCTTTTCTACCTTTTTACTGCACCTTTTTAATTTCTTTCTTCTTTTTGCATACATATTATACACTGCCGGAATACCAGTGATCCTTGTAATGCATCCGTCGAGAGATCATAAAAATGGCTGGCAGGAGATCAATTTTCATATTAAATGATTTCTCCACTTTATAATTTGCACTTGGTTGTTGACTTTTGTATAAAAGTCATAGTACACATTTGCGATTCGCTTTGTGGTGTCATATTGTACTTAGCTTGTCTAATTAATTAATGTAGAGTAGAGTATTTAATTATATTATAAAATAATATCTAGTGTATACCTATTCCTTCAAATAAACCTTTTAACTGGCATTTCAACTGATCGTATCTGTTGTTTGTTCTTGATGGAAAAAAAAATAACAAAACATTTTTTTTCGTATGTTTAAAAAACATCTTTTTTAGTTTTGACAACTACCATTAAATTACAAAAATTTTACGAACATCGAATAATTGATTTTTACCAATCTTTTAATTTTTGCTTATAAACTTCATTCCTTATTGATTGCACTAATCCTATCATCAAATACTAAAATTGACACAACATAACCTGATATCTCCCATCTTTACGTCCCCCAATAATAGTAATAAGTCCATACAATACCACCACAACATTCAAAAACGTCACATAACGACAACAAGAATGTCATGGTCACAGTAAAAAAAAAATTTTTTTTGTTTGGTTGATGACTAAGCAAGACTTAATTAATTGTGTTATTCTATTAATGTATGTATAACAAAAGAATAAAACATGGTAAAATGATAATACACTTGGTAAATCAAAATTCCAAGTTTGATACCAAAACTGAAATAAAAACTAAAACCATTCTGTAAAAATTGGTCATTTTAATCCAACTCTGATACTGTTATTACTACTATTATCAATATTATCATCACTATTAATCGCTCATCGCGTCAATGATGTCAATTTGGCTTATCTTATCTCACTTATACTGTAGTGTTTTATTGTTCAATCCTTTTCTATTTGAGCATAGGGTTACACACAGAAAAGATTAACAAAGGAAACAACAAAAAAACAAAAATGGATAATACATTAACACTGATTGCACAATATTTATTCCAACATGATCATGCAGATATTGGGGAAGAGATAATAAATTTACCCGAATTTAATAATAATCATAAATTATATCTTCAAATGAAACATAAAATTTCCAAATTGCTCGACTCTAATGAATTGACACGTGAAATTATTTCAGAAATTGTAACCAACATGAAAAAAATAGCCCCAAAAGAGGCAGATCTTGAATCGAAGATTGAACTTGCAATTTTAACAATTTCATTCTTGGAAGAATTATACATTAATAAAAATCCTAATAAATCATTATCAATTTTGAGATCTTTACCATCAAATACTGATTTATCAGTTAGACAAAATTTATCTTCTTTAATGGTTCAAAATGATACTCCGAATATATTCTTATTTTCAATCCATTGGAGGAATATTTCAACTATTTCAGAATCGAGGAAGTTATTAGTTGAAAATTTATTTAGGTTATTACCATCATCAATTTATTTGACTCCATATAAGATGGAATCCATAATTAAAGATGCATCTAATTATCAACAATTATCTATACCATCATTTAGAAAAAATGATGATAATAATAATAATAACAATTTATTACCTACAACTTCACTGTTATCAATTGATGATAATTTACTCAATAATGATAATTTACCGATTAAATTGAAAAATACTCTGAATTTTCATTCAAATGAAGTTTGGTTTGTTAAATATTCACCAAATGGTAAATATCTTGCAACTGGATCAAAAGATACAAAAATTATAATTTATGATGCTTCAAACAATTATAAATTACATGGAGTTTTACAATTACACACAGAAGCAATTACATATATTTCATGGAATAATTCATCGACTGAAATACTTTCACTTTCATTTGATCAAACACTTAGAATTTGGTCAATTGAATCAGGTAAATGTATTAAAGAATTAGATAACAAAAAATCATTAATTACTCAAGCACGTTTATCAGTTGCTAAATTTTTACCAGATTATGAAACTTCAAATAAAATTTTAATCGCTTCCAATGATGGTAAATTGTTTATAATTTCAATCAAAGATAAAGAAAGTTTACCTGAATTAGTATCAGAATATAATAAATCAATAATTTCACCTCAGATTCAAGATCTTACAATTCAAAATAATTTCATTTATGCAATTACGATGAACAATGAGTTAATTGTTTTCAATTTAACTGACTTAAAATTAATTTATAAAATGCAATTTAATCAAACTCCAGTTGCAATTTCTTCTGTACCTTTATCATTCCCTGGTATTATATTAAATAATGATAATACCGAAAAGGATGAAAATTCAAATAATTCTTACATTTTAATAAACATAAAACCAAATTCTTTGGTTTTAATAAATACAAGTGGTATTGTTTCATCTTGCAATTCCAAAATTTCATCTTCAATAAACACATCTGGTAAATTACCATATATTGAATCATTTTTTAATCTTCCACTCACAAGTTCAAGTAATTTTATCGTTCGTGGTTGTGCTGGTGGTAATTATATGGGTAATGGTGGTAATAACAATGATCATCTTGATAAGCAAGAAGAATTGAAAATATCAAATACTGGTATCGTTATCAGTGGTGGTAGATCAGGTGAAATTTGGTTATGGGGTTATGAAGGTAACGTAATTGGTTGTGTTAAGGAACATGAAGGTTTGGTAAATTGTGTAGATTGGCGTGGTGATGGTTATTGTAATGATCGTAATAATATAGAATGGGCAAGTGGTTCTGATGACGGTAAAGTTTGTATTTGGGGTGTTTGAATTATATAGCTGATAAATTACGTAATTTTTATATTTTTTTTTTCTTTCTTTTATTTTTCATGAAAAGAGAGAAAAAAAAAAAAAGAAAAAAAAAATTTTTTTTCTTTCTTTCGAGGAAAAAAATTTTTTTTATTTTATTTCTTAAATTTTTTTTTCACTTTGTTATATCAATCTGAAAGGTAACACTGATACAGTAAAGGGAACATCTTTTGCATCCAATTTACTTATTTTTTCTTGAGTTATTGATTTAAACAAGATGGCTACTAGAAATGGGAGTACAAAGCCAAATAAGGTGACAAAAAAGGAAAATTCAGATAATAAGAAAATACAAGTTATTGATAAATCAAAGAAAAGAAGTCATGATGAACAAGTTGAAAATGAAAGTGACGATGAAGAATTTGAATTAAATGGATTGATTGATGCAGAAGCAAGTGAAGATGAAGAGGATGGAGAGGATGAAAATGAAGAAGACGAAGAAGAAGAAGAAGCAGAAGCAGAAGAAGAAGAAGATGATGATGACGATTCCGATGAAGAACTTAATAAAATGTTAGCTGAAGAAGAAGGTGAATTAGACGAAGATGATTCAAGTATTCAAGATTCTGATTTTGATGAAGAAACCAAATCATTGACTGATCGTCTCTCCGATGTTAGATTACGTACCCTATCATCTGAATCACTTGCTAAATTGGGAATGTCACACACAAAATTTGCAGATGGACGTGACAGAATCATTAGACCTGAAATTGAACCAGTTTATGATTCTGACGATTCTGATCGTGAAGATTTTAATACAATCGGTAATATTCCAATCTCAGCTTATGATGAATATCCACATATTGGTTATGATATTAATGGTAAAAGAATTATGCGTCCAGCAAAGGGTAGTGCATTAGATCAACTTCTTGAAAATATCGATTTACCTGAAGGTTGGACCGGTTTACTTGATAAAGATTCTGGATCTGCTTTAAATATTAGTGAAGAAGAACTTGAATTAATTAGAAAAATTGAAAGAAATGAAAACACAGATGAATCAACAAATCCATATCAACCAACAATTGAATGGTTTACAAGTAAAGTTGAACAAATGCCACTTAGTGCAGCTCCTGAACCAAAAAGTCGTTTTACACCTTCAAAACATGAAGCTCGTAGAATAATGAAAATTGTTAGAGCAATTAGAGAAGGTAAAATTATTCCACCCGATCAAAGGAAAAAAATTGAAGAAGAAGATGATGAAAAGTTAAATTATAATCTTTGGGAAGGAATCGATGATGAAATTACAAAAGATCATATTATGACATTACGTGCTCCAAAATTACCACCACCAACTAATGAAGAATCTTATAATCCACCAGAAGAATATTTATTAAATGAAGAAGAACGTAAAGCTTGGGAAGAAATGGATCCAAGTGATCGTGAAAGAAATTTTATTCCACAAAAATTCGGTGCATTACGTAAAGTTCCTGGTTATGGTGAAAATATCCGTGAACGATTTGAAAGATGCCTTGATTTATACCTTGCACCACGTGTACGTAAGAATAAATTAAATATTGATCCAGAATCTTTAATTCCTGAACTTCCATCACCAAAAGATTTAAGACCATTCCCAATTAGAACTTCAACAATTTATGAAGGTCATGAAGGTAAAATTCGTACATTATCAATTGATCCAACAGGAAATTGGCTTGCAACTGGTTCAGATGATGGTACTGTTCGTATTTGGGAAGTTTTAACAGGTAGAGAAGTTCATAAAATTGTTATAATTGAAGATATTGAAGATAATACAGATGATCATATTGAAGCTGTTGAATGGAATCCTGATGCTGAATCAGGTATTTTAGCAATTGCAGCTGGAGAAAATATTTACATATGTGTACCACCAATCTTTGGTTATGAAGTTGAAAATGAAGGTCATAAAAGAATTGAAGATGGTTTTGGATATGCTAAAACTCAAAGTGATAAAACTGATGTCTCAGGTGTTGCATCAGATGATGAAGGCGATAAAAATGAAAATGATGAAGAAAATGACAAAGAAGGTTCATCAATTCAAAAGAATGCTGCAACTTGGTTTAAACCAACAAAGGCACAAACAAATAATGGTATTTCACTTGTGATAACCACGTCTAGAGGTACTGGAGCGGCTGCGTCAACAATTAAGAAACTCAACTGGCATCGTCGTGGTGATTATTTACTTTCAGTTTCACCAGATGGTGGTAATAAAGCAAGTATTTTAATTCATCAATTATCAAAACATGCATCACAATCTCCATTCCGTAAAAGTAGGGGTATTTTAATGGATGCTAAATTTCATCCAACAAAACCAATTTTAATCGTCATGTCTCAACGTTATATTAGAATCTATAATTTACAACTTCAACAATTGATTAAAAAATTATTACCAGGTGCAAGATGGTTATCTTGTTTAGATATTCATCCACGTGGTGGTGATCATCTTATTGCAGGTTCATATGATAAGAGAGTTTTATGGCATGATTTGGACTTATCTTCAACTCCTTATAAAACTTTAAGATATCATGAAAAGGCTGTTAGAGCAGTATCTTTCCATAAAGGTTCATTACCATTGTTTTGTTCAGCATCTGATGATGGTATGATTCATGTTTTCCATGCAACAGTATATGATGATTTAGTTACTAATCCGTTATTAGTACCATTAAAGAAATTACAAGGTCATAAAATAGTGAATTCATTGGGTGTATTAGATGTATGTTGGCACCCAAGGGAAGCTTGGTTATTTTCTGCAGGTGCTGATGGTGTTGCTAGATTATGGACTAGTTAGTAAGATTGTTAAATAGTAAATAATAAACAGTAAGTACTAATTTTTATACATTAATTTAATTAATATAAAGGATAAATTGATACGAATATCACGTGACTCGTATGTTGGCTCTTATTTAGCAAAGTGTGTCTCTCTCTGTTCAAAAAGAACCAAAATTTTATAAAGACGATCGACTTGGAGAGCAAAATACAGCTAATCTTTGTAAATCTTGCACACTTACAACTAAAATTCCAACAAAGTAGTGCGCCCAAGTGCAAACAACTCGGCCCAATAATTGCAAACGACTGCCCTGTGACAGCTACAACCAAATTTTTGGGCCGATAATATGTTTCTTTCCCCAACTACGCGCGCCGAAACCTGACATGCAGCCAGGGGAACTGACAACATATGGCTAGATGTTGTTCGTTAGTGGGATTTAGAGTCAGTTTCTCTCGGGCGTTATTTGCCGGTAAAAATAATGATTCGCCCAAAAATTTTGTTGTACCCTTCAGCTCCCGGATGTTTGTACCATCGTTTCCTGTTGTCTGCACTGGCGCGCTGTAGCCTGCTGCAAGTTTTACTTGTAAGTGTGCAAGATTTACAAAGATTAACAGTATTTCTCTAGCGCTATAATTGATAATCAAAGAACAATAAACTGCATATACTTTATCATTTAAATCTATATTCAACTGTAAGGTCAAATGGTAGATAAACAAATACAAAGTTGCAGTATCTAGCCCCTGTGGCACATAATTGTACCTGTATGTTGTTGAATGAAAGGCTAGAAATAGTCATCAGAAAAAAATAATTGTTAGCAGAAAATATCAAAACAGAACTTTCCAAATTTAGCTTATCAGTTTACGCCCACATGTAGAATGTATGCTATTGTAACAAACTCTATCCTAAATGATATGTATGTAATCTGTCGAGTACTTAAATATCTTCTCAATTGTCCCCTCTTAACTTACTTGACTTTACATAGTTTAGTTACTAATTTATAATTACCTTAAATAACAAGTTTTATCCTCCACAAAATTATCATTATAAACTTCTTCTTACCTAAACACTAAGCTTATATTACAATATATACAATTTTTTTTTACCTCCTTTCCGAAAAATTTAAGTTTACATTTTTTATTATTGAAGATATCACCAATGACAAAATCCATGAGTTTTACAATAAATTTAACTAATATACCGAAAGATAATAAGTATTCGCCATTCGACCCAATTGTAAAAGGAAATCTATCAGTGAAATTTGAAAAACAAGTTCAAAAGATATATTCTATTACATATGGTTTAATAGGAACTGTTTTTGCAACAACCAGAGAGGATAGAATACTTGGGCAGGATTTGCTTTTTACGAGCAGTTCCATCTTTTATAAAGATTCACGAAATATAATACTCGATGAACAATATCGGAATCTATTTAATCATAAAGGTTTGAAATTATTCACCTATGGACCAAATGCAAAATTAGAAACTGATTTTGAATTCGAATTTCCAGATGATGTATATTTACCAAGTTCGTGCACAGGCCTTTGTGAATTTGACGGTAGCCTTGGAATATACTATGCGATAAATGTAACGGTGTTCAAATATAAAGGCTTTCTAACGAAAAAACCCCAAATTTATTTATCTTCCTCAACCCCAATAACTTATCAATCAGGCATTTTAAAGTCAAATCCCACAAAACCAATGATTAATTTCTTTAATTCGGTGATATTTAAAAACAAAGTCAAAAAATTTTATTTTGATGGAAATCACAATGCATTGATACCTTGTCCATTGGATAGATCACATTCAAGAAGCAAATTCATGAGAAAAATTTGGGACAGCAATTATAGAACTGTGAATTACAATATTATGACCAAATCAATACCATTATGTCTGTACATGGGTTTAAATTCTTACTTTAATTTGACACAACCAATTATTGATCAGTTTTCAGTTAAGTTAGTGTCAGATTTGAAATCAGTTGGTATTGATTCAAATAGGTCTACGGATTTTGTATTTAATGGTCAAAGTACTAATCTTGGTGTGTTTCACATTAATTCACTTTCAGTACGTCTGTTGTATGAAATTGATATCAAATGTTTTTTGGCAGAAGTGGTTCTTTATTGTAGACAATATATGTTTAAGGTAAATTTTAATAAACTAATTGTTGATGTAAAAGATTTTAAATATGATGCAACTGAAAACATATACAAATGTGAAATAACACCTGATGAACTACAAGAAGTTGCAGATATGGATTTGGGGAAATGTTTAATGGATATTTTAGGTCAGAAGACAGTTATATCTACGGGATCAATAAACAACTTGTTTGAAAATAAAAGTAGATTTGAATACATCTGGGAAGTTACTGACGGTATGCATGATAAAAAGCAGATTGTATTTCATTCTAAAGTTATTCCCGAGTTTTTGATGGATCCTTGTAAGGATGGAAAAAAAGCCAAAAATTATTGTTCCTCTATTCCATCCTATTTTGATGACAAAAATGTGGAAATTGAATTTGAGCACGAAGAGGTTTTTTCTAAGGAATAACTTACTAATTTGATTGGAAAATTTTGTTGTAGACTAACCCATTACGCCGATAAAACAATTGAACGACACCAAATCCATAGAAAATGAACAAGAAACATGACTTCAAGGCTACCAACTTTTTTTGGTTACGAATCAAAGGAAATTCACCTTCAAAATATTGCTATCCATGTTTATACTCTTAACCGTTGCATTTTATAATGAAAATAAATCCCATGTACAAGGAAAAACAAAGTTTTGATTAGATAAGAAATAAATTGGAAAACTAACTACTGGTTGGATAGTGTGCAATGGAAAAGGGATGTGAATAAATCCCTAAATCACCTGCACGCACCAATATTTGCCAGTTGAAATGTTTTTGAAGCTTTTTGTTTAATAAATATATATATTTCTAGGTGAAGAAAAGGCAATTGTAATTCATTAAGTGAAATATTTTTTATTTTATCAATAGATTCTAAACTGAACTCCCAAAGTCAATACGAATCCAACCATACCTATCAAATGATCAGAAGAAAGTCTTTGAATTTACCATTCGGTTTATACGAATCAATAAATGATTGGGTTTCTTTGGAATTACAGTGTGATTTAAAATCAATTGGCATAGATTTTGATTTGGCGGCCAAAGTATTAATCTTAGGGTATTTTAAATTTGACACCTTTTAGTAGATTTATTTGCTGATGTAAAGGATTATGAATATAATAAAGTGTATAAATTTAAAATATCGTCATATATGTTACAGAAAGCGACTGAGTCAATCTTTGGTTAATCAATCTAATAGACAAAAAGACATTTTTGTTGAGAGGATCAATTGAAAACTGGAGTGAAAATATCTGTAAACATAATTTTATGTGGGATATTATTGATGGCATGCCACAAAAAGTATTGACTTCATTTGTCATGTCTATAATTCACAAACAACCAGAAATCAATGATGATAGTTTATTTGCATTTGATAAGAAAGAGAAAGCATAATTAGAGTTTAGAAAGGAAGGAGATTCGTTTTATCCATAATCATGATTTTATCAATATATATATATATATATATAAAGAACCTTAAATAAATAATATAAGAAAGAAATAGGATGGGAATGAGGAGGAAAACTAGTCAAAATAAAGATTCAGTACACGTGATCAAGTTCTAACATCTGGTTGAACCCTTCCAATATACTGTTGGAATTTGAGGAAATCAATAACTGATGAGATATCAGAACCTAAAAATTCATCAACAGATAATGATAATGTTTTATCAGATATATCGGAAGAATGCTTTTCTAAATATAACCTAATAGTTGCACCAGAAGATCCAGTACCAGATAGTCTAACGACAAATCTCAAACCATCATCTAATTTAACAAATAATCCTTGCTTTACAGACACAGAACCATCCAAATCGGTATATGAAAAATTAGAAGCTTCTTTAACTTTACTACCATTAGGGAAAGTTGAACCAATAAATGAATCATCATCTACCTTAGATTGTAAGAAATTTATAATTTTAGAAGCATCATTAGATTCACAATCTTCAAAATCATATCTTGTAAAGAAAGTACGACCATATTTTTTCCAAAATTGAAGTTGTATATTACTAATTGTTGGTTCAATATTTGGATTATTAAATGCAAAAGATGCTAAAACATTTAACCAAGCAACAATTGCCCATAAACCATCCTTTTCTCTAATATGGTTGGAACCAGTACCGAAAGATTCTTCACCACAAATTGATAATTTTTTATCATCGAACAAAGCACAAAAGAATTTCCATCCAGTTGGAACTTCATAAACATTAAGATTTTTTTCTTTTGCAACTAAATCAATTGCAGCAGAAGTTGGCATTGATCTAGCAAGACCATAAACTCCATTTTTTTTAAAATAAGGTATTGAATTTGCATGTTCTGCAATAATTGCAACAGAATCACCAGGTGAAACAAAAGTTTTATAACCATAAATCATATTTCTATCACCATCACCATCAGAAGCAGCACCAAAAGTTATTTTTTCATTATCAACTTTATCAACTAATGATTTTGCATAAGTCAGATTTGGATCAGGATGTAAACCACCAAAATCTTCTAATGGAGTACAATTTTGAATACAAGATAGAGGTAAACCAATTTCATCAACAAAGATTGCTTTACCATAAGGACCAGTAACACCATTTAATGCATCAAATAAAAATTTAAAATTATCATTAGATTTAATAAATGATTTAATAAGGTTAAAATCAAAGATATCTTTTAACATTTCAACATAATCTTTAACAGAATCAATAATATCAATTTCTAAAGGACCATAAGTTGATAAACCAATTTTTTTAAGGTTAATTTCAGGTAAATTTTTAATTATTTTATAATTTGATAAATTTAATGAAATTTCATACATTTTATTAGTAACAGATTCAGGAGCTGGACCACCATTTTTTAAGTTATATTTAATACCACAATCATTTTCTAATCCACCAGGATTGTGAGATGCAGTTAAAATAATACCACCTGTAACACCACCTTCAATTGAATCATAATTCCTAATAATATTTGAAGCAGCTGGTGTTGATAATATACCATTTTCACCAACAATCAATCTCTTGACACCATTAGCTGCTGCAATTTTAGCTATAATATTAATAAATTGATCATTATAATAACGTCCATCACCTCCAACTACCAAAGTTGAACCCTTACAACCTTCTGGAATTGCATACAAGATTGACTGTATAAAATTTTCAGTATAATGAGCCGATTGAAAAACTTTAGTCTTCTTTCTCAAACCTGAAGTACCTGGTTTTTGATCTTTGAACGGAATCGTTGGGATTTCTGATATAATATATTCTTCTGTCATTATATATCCAATTTTAATCGATTAATTAATTAATGCAAAGAAGATAAAATAAAATAGAGTAGAATAAAGAGAAATAAAAAAAATAGCTGAGCATTTAAATAATAATAAAAAATAAAAAATAAAAAAAAAATGCTCAGCTTTTTAAAAAATAAACAACAAAAACGAAAACGAAGAAAAAAAAAATTTTTTTTGTTTTTCCTAAAATTTTTTTTGTTTTTCCCCACTTTTCCTATTAACCGACGATAACTTTGGAAATTTCATTTGAAAGTCTTTTCACATTTGAATTGTTAATACCTGCAATACTTATACGGCCATTTCCAGTCATATAAATGCTCTTCTCTTTTAATTTTAATACTTGATCATTGGTTAAACCAGTAAAGCAAAACATACCATTTTGATTTAATAGATGTTCCCAACCAGTTTTACCATTACCAGGTCCATGACAATTATCATCAATTAATTGATTAAATAATGTGTGACGCATATCTTTCAAACGATTTCTCATTATACCAACTTCAATACACCATTTATTATATAAATTTTCATTACTTAGGATTTTTTCAACAATTTTTGAACCATAACAAGGTGGTGAAGAATACATTGATCTAATTACCCTCTTCAATTGTGATGAAACATTCAAACTTTCATTTTGATCCTTTGTTATAATTGAAATTGATCCAACCCTTTCACCATATAATCCCATATTTTTAGCAAAACTTTGGGCTAAAATTGCATTGTTAATCTTATTATTCTTAATTATTAATTTACTTAATTTTTCAATTATTTCAATGTCTTCAACAATTCCCTTACTAAAACCTTGATAAGCCATATCAAAAATTGGTAATAAATTTTTACTTTCAATTAATTTCAAGATTAAATCCCATTCTTCATTATTTGGATCAATTCCAGTTGGATTATGACAACAAACATGTAAAAGTACACAATCACCTTCATTTAAATTATTTAAATCTTCCAACATACCATTCAAATCTAATCCTTGATTTATTGGATTATAATACCTATAATTACAAACTTCAATTCCCGAATTAATAAAAATTGATTTATGATTTGCCCAACTTGGATTAGGAATTGCAATTTTATTCTTCTTATTATTTAATACAAATGTATTTAAAAATTCTCCAATAACCCTCAAACTACCAGTACCTGAGATACCTTGACTTGTAATTATCCTCTTTTCATCAACAAGTAATTTATTTGCAAAATCCATACCCTTTTGTTGAAATAAAAATTTTTGAACTAATGTGACAAAGTTATGTGTACCTAAAATTGGTATATATTCATGATTCAAATTCAAATCTTTTGCAATTTCAATTTCCGCCAAACGTACCGAATCCAAAACCCATGGTTTACCATGATCATCTCTATAAGCACCGACTCCAAGATTGATTTTATAATCATGTGGTTTTGGATCATTTAAATATTCAGTTGTAAGTGATAAGATCGGATCCGATGGTGCCAGTGGAATTTTACTGAAAAATGAAATTGATCGGTTGGATCTTTTACTAAAAAATGAAATTGAATGATTTGATATTTTATTTAGTCTATACATAATTGTCTCCGGTGTATATATATACATATGAATACGTACATATTCTTGGTTAAACTTGTACTTCAAAAACAATAAAAAATGCCAAAAAGCCAAAAAGCCAAAAAGCCAAAAAGCCAAAAGCAAAAAAAAATTTCCCCGCATTTTTTCTCCCTTATCGGACGTCGATCGACCCTACAGTGATCATCATTACTATTACTATTACTATTACTATTACTATTATTCTTAAATATACCATTAGTTTAAATAAAGAGCATCAATTTTCTCCAAATTCTTACCAGTAAAGCAAAGTTTCAATTTTGTTCTGTACATCGTAGGCTCCTTCAATTGGATTGGATTACCTTCAAAATAGACAGTTTCAATTTTGTCACAGGTTTTCATACCAACTCTAATATTTTCAAAATCAGATATCAAATTGTACGAACACCAAAAATCTGTTAATTGAGTTAAATTATCCAGATTTTCAATTAAACTAATTTGATTACTGGTTACATCCAATACTTGTAAATTTGAAAGATTTTCTAAACCTTCGATTTTTTTAATCTTATTATGTGAAAGGTATAACTCTTGTAAATTTACCAAACCATCTAAACCTTGAATTTTTTCAATCTTATTACTCTGAATACTTAAAATACGTAAATTTTGCAACATTGATAAACCTTGTAAATTTGAAATTTTATTTTGACCTAACCATAATTGATTTAAATTGATCAAAGTATCTAAATTTTCAATATTTTCAATTTTATTCCCACCAAGTTCAAGATTTTGTAAATTAACCAAACTTTCTAAATTTTCAATTTTGTTTATTTTATTCTGCACAAAATACAAATTTTCTAATTTTGTCAATGGTTCCAAATGTTTGATATGTTTAATATTATTGAAACTTAAATCAAGTATTTTCAAATTTTCAAATTCTGAAATATGACTTGAAATATGTTTGATTCTATTATCATAAAAATCTAATTCTTCCATTCTAATTTTACAGTCTTCTGTCAATTTTTTCAATGAATTCAAACTTGTAATTAAATTATCACGTAGATTAATCGATTCCAAATTTTTAAATCGTTCTAACTTCAAATTTTCCAATGATGAAATTTTCAAATGCACTAAATAAATATAATCGGTATCTAATGGTATATCACTCGTTAGTTCATCATCAGCTGGTAAGATATCGATATTTGAATCAGGTATTGTTGTCAATCCATAAGTTTTCTCAATATGATCCAATGCAGCTTGTCTCTGTTCATGTGCTTGTTTTGCTTTGATATCATCTTCATCATATAATTCTATGTCATTGTGCGTTTCTCCTCCTATTTCTTCATCTTCTGAACTATTAATTTCTAACGATGCTAAATTTTCATTTATTTGTAAATCATCATCATTATTCTGCATTTTATCTTCCAAGGAGTTACTCATACAGTATAATAATAAGATTAACGGGTAAACAGGTAGACAAAGGGAAAGGGGTGAAAAGAAAAAAGAAAAAACAAACGACAAGAAAAAGGAAAAGAAAAAGAAAAAGAAAAAGGAAAAGTCATCTCTTTCTTTCTTTCTTTCTTTATCTAAAATGTCTATTCATTTGTCAATTACAAAATCGCACTTTACTAGATAAAATAAATAAATAAATAACTTGTTTCATCATAATAATCAAAATGTATAAAAGATATATATATATATATATATATATATATTAATATAAACAGATATAAATAAGAATTTCCAATTAATAAATTTAATAGTAAATAAATCAACGAATTTCTTTATCTAAAATATCTTCTTCAGGCATATGGTTCTTTGTAATGTATTCAACAGCTTCACCAACTGTTGTGATTTCATTTGCAACTTTATCATCAAATACAACATCAAATTCTTCCTCTAATGCAACCAATGCATCATTATAATCAAGGGAATCCATACCTAAATCTTTGTTGAATTGAGTTGTCATAGAAATTGGTTGTTCAGGTGTCTTTAATTCAAAAGTTTTCAAAACTGCAATTGATCTTGCCAATACTTGACTTTGATCAAGTGTTGATTGAAATCTAAATCCAACAACTGGTTTGAAAATGGTTTGTTTAAATGCAACTCTAGCAACTTGTCTAAACATCG
>JAJMES010000272.1:29836-44708 GCA_030574275.1 Pichia sporocuriosa
TGATTTTTTTTTTTTTTGTTTTCAACATTTTTTTTTTATATTTTTTTATTTTATGGTGTGTGTGTTTGGTAGGTGTTCCTTTCTTTTGCTATTCCTTTTATTGTTCTATAGGGGCATATATACTCAAAACAATGTCTGAGATAACTTCAATCAAGAGAAAGGCATCTTCTGACTCTCTTGATAGGAAAATTTCAAAGATTATAAAGAAGGAAAAGGCACAGTCTCCGATTGACGTGAATTTATCTTGTCAACATGAACCATTGACTCAAGATGATGTTATCTATTTCCAGAAAGAAGCAATTTATAGGATGTTTCATATCCAATATAAAAAGAATAAAAGGCTTTTAAGTTCTTTGAGTGATATTAACAACAAATATTCTCAAAGTTTGATATATAATTCAATTTTAATTCAATGGTGGTTTCAAATAATTGATAATATTAAACTTTTATTTGATCTCTCAGACGATCAACTATCTTCAATAACCGATTTAAATGATGATATATTGATTTCATTAAAATCTTTAGAAACATTTGATGATAAAGATGATGATTTATCTATCAAACTTAATAAACTACATGAAAATTTAACTAAATTATTGAATTGGATTTTCAAGTCTAATAATGATAATAATGATAATAATAATAATAATATGTCCTCCTCTTCAATGGATAAAATATTATCATTGGAAAATCAAATTTCTAAATTATCAACGTTAAATAATTCTTTAGATAATGAAAATTCAAATTTAAAATCTTCAATATTGGATTTAAATGATAAATTAGATGATGAAATTCGTCAAAATGATCGTCTAAATTCAAAATCTTTAATAAGAATTAAAGATGGTGAAGAAAAATTAGATTCTAATTCCAATTTAAATTCAGATGCAAATTCTATAGATCATTCAAATAAAATCATAAAAACTGAAATTTCAAATAATGATAACAGTGATAATAACACTACTGATAATACTAATGATAATAAAGACAACAATGACAATAGCAATAACAAAACTAATACTATAGATTCAAACAATTCATCTAAATCAGCCGTTGAAGATTTAAAATTAAAGATCTCTTCAATTGAAGGTAAAAACGAATCATTACAGTCTCAACTAGATGGTAAAATTAAGAAAATTTCAGATTTAGAAAAATTAATTTCAGATTTGGAGTTTAAACTTAATAATTTAAATGATGATGAATTATTAAAAATTTCATCAAATTACCGTAATTTAATTGAAGAAAATAAAGAATTGATGGTTTCATTGGATGAAATTAAATTTAATAAAAAGAAAATTGAAAATCAATTATTTGAATTAGAAAGTAAATTTTCTATTAATAAATCAAAATTAGAAACAAAATTTAAAACTGAACTTGATAATAATAATAATCATATTTCAAAATTAGAGAATGATATTAATAGGATTAGATCTGATAGAGATTCACTTAATTCAAAAATTTCAATCTTGCAAAACGAAAAGGGTAAAAATGAATTAATTGATAATTTCAAAATTCTAGTTGATAATCTACAAAAGAGAATCTCTGAATTGGAAAATTTTCAAAATCTCAATTTAGAAAAATTATCGACTGATGATCATAATAAAATCTTAGTAAATGAATTAAAACAACTTGAACAAGCTTTTAAATCTATTAGAGAAATTTCAACTTCAAAATTATTAAAATCTGTGGATTCGGAAATTTTAGTTAATAAACTTTCAGTTGAAAAATCAAAAGCTGATGAAAAATACTTTCAAGCGATGAGAGTAAAAGATTCATTATCCTCCCAAAATAAAATCTTGTCTTCGAATTTATCAAAGCAAATGGAATTGATTGAAATTTTAAAATCTAATGAATCTGAATTAGTTAAAAAACTTTCAATTGAAGAAAAAATTTACGAAAATTTATCTAAAATTGAATCTCTTTATCAAAATAATATTTTAAAATTAAACAACAAAATTTCAAATTTAGAAAAGACAGTTTCAAAAAAAAGTGAAACTGAAAAAGATCTTCTTTCTCAAATTAGTAAAGGCAAATTAGAAATTCAACAACTTGATAAAAAACTTCTCACTTGTCAACAAGATTTAAATTCCGAATACAAAAAATCTTGTAATTATAAATCTCTTGTTGAATCTTACAGAAACGGTAATGTATCAGAAACAAAAACAACTGGCAATGATTCAGAAATTCAGGAAGCTCTTTTGAGTATGACCAAATGTTCCCTATGCGCTAAAAACTTTAAAAACGTTGCTTTAAAAACTTGTGGACATTGTTTCTGTAAAGATTGTGTTGATGACAGGTTATCATCACGTATGCGTAAATGTCCAAACTGCAATTCTCAATTTAGTCGTTATGACCTGCTTACAATTCATTTATAGATTTCTATATTCACACTCCCTGTATTATTACAATTTTCAACTGCCGTACGTTGGAAATTCTTGTATATCTTAAAATTAAAAAAAAAAAAAGAAAAAAAAGAATATTCTCTTTATTTTCGTTATTTAGTCCTTTTCTCTTTCCAAATCAGGAAATTAATCGCTTTTTTCTCAACATGATTTTTATTTTAAAAATTTTTCTTGTTTAAAAATTTTTCATTTCTACGTCTCTAAATCATTTGTCCCTGAGACAAGCAATGTCCAACAAACGTCATAAGCCATCATTACCATCATATCAGGTAGTAATACCATATGGAGAATTTACATTAGAGTCGGTAATGGCCGTAGCTCTAATAAAATTTATTTACAAAGATAGATACTCACTTATTCAGCTCGATCAATTCAATGAAAATTTTTCAGAATCTTACAGATCATACAGAAATGATCCAAGCACAGTAATCATAGGAATTGGCGATGAATATAATCCACAGCTAGGTATATTCCATTGGTTTTCAGACCTTGCAATGAAAGGTAAGATGCATGAAAAAGGCAAAGGCAAAGGCAAAGACAAAAGCAAAGGTAAAGGGAAGAGGAAGAATAAAGTCAATCCAACCGTTATCACGCCTCATCACTACTTTAACGAGTCAAAACGATGTAAACTTGTCCCCTTGGCAACAGTTGGGCTTGTGTATAAATTTTTTGGTAACCAAATAATCAAAGAGATAACGAGTGGGAAAATTGAAGATGCCTCACAGATCAAGTGGCTTTATGAACGTGCATATTTTGATTTTATTGAAATCATCGATGCCAAAACCAGGAACATACGTCTGTACAATAAAAAAATTTGGGATAACGACAAGACGCCAACACCAGCCCCAACACCAAAATTTGACATTGATCAACAGCTATTGCCCAATTTTGTGAAATTTTACAATCCACAATTGCACGAGATGGAATCGTTAGGCTTTGACCAAGTCAAAATAAACAATCTCAGACTAGAACGCTTCTCAGCTCTCGTTGATATACTACACGGATCGTTTTCAAATTTTGTAAAATATTTTGCATTTTCCTTCATTCATGCTAAAACAACCATCGAAAAGGCACATCAGGACGCATTAAATGACAATGCTTTCAATTTACACAAACATTTACTTCCTTCTGTAGATGCAACTTTATTGAAGAACGCATTCAAGAAAATAATAATTTTAGATGAATTCATACCTTGGAAAGAACACTTGACTAACATTGAGCGTGAAACAAATACAGGTGGTAACTCACTCTATTTGGTATTCCCGGATTCTTCTCGTTTGTGGAAATTGGCTGCAGTACCTGTGACACCGGCATCCTTTCAATCCAGGAAACAATTGCCCAAAGAATGGTGTGGATTGTCGGAGCTTGAATTACAGAGAGCGTGTGACGTCGATGATGCTAAGTTTGTCCATTCACAAGGGTTTATCGCCGGTGCTGATTCAATGAATGGTTGTATACAAATGGCGTTGAAGGCTGTATTGAAGGAATCAAATTGAAGTATTCTGGCTTGTTAAGCGACGTTTCCATCATTCATAGTTATAATAATTAACATACAAATTATATTATAAACATATATATGTAAATTAAATAAAAAAACAGGAAAAAGAATAAACACAGTCATCAAGTAAAAGAAATAAAAGAAAATTTTGTATACGTAGAAAAAAATATTATCAAACTCTGTAACAATTAGCAAACTAAAATAAAATAAAGTAAAGTAAAGTAAAGTAAAGTAAAGTAAAGTAAAGTAAAGTAAAGTAAAGTAAAATGAAATTAAAGAGAATAGGGTAAAATAAGATAAGGGAAAATCAAATAAAATAAAACAGGGAAATTAGACATGCAAACATCACTTCAATTGGACATGTGAAACCCTTTAGGATCTATGCTATGAGAATTAGAATTTGCAACATCAACAAAGGAGTTTCTTTGGGACTCAGATGAACCGAACTGTAATCCATTAAAGACCCCTAAATTTGACATTTGTTGTTGGTTGATATTACTATTCATCGTGCCAAGAATAGGATTGTGTTGATTGGAATTGTAGTATTCCATCGATGGCCTCTGTTCAAATTGATGAGGATGAGGA
Source organism: Pichia sporocuriosa (assembly GCA_030574275.1). NCBI lineage: Eukaryota > Fungi > Ascomycota > Pichiomycetes > Pichiales > Pichiaceae > Pichia > Pichia sporocuriosa. The sequence goes on from JAJMES010000272.1 coordinate 34,319, forward strand.
AGAGGATGAGAATGATGGTGATGTGTTTGTTGTTGATGCTGTTGATGTTGAAGTTGCGGAATCATGGATGCGGTACTTCCACTCATGCTCATTCTTGATCCACTATAATTACTTGATGAAGGTGTCATCATATATTGTTCATCACCGTGATTATTAAATTGGTGAGAATTGTGATTATTTTCATTAGCCGACATTACGGAAAATCCAGACATATTATTTGAAAAAGATCCATTTGATAATGGTTGATTATAATATCCAAATTGTTGATTATTTGGGGAAGATACAATCGAATTACCAGTAAGTTGATTATCATAAATAGTTGATAAATTTGAACGAGTCAAATCTAACTCTAATGGATCACAACTAAATGATCCCATCGAAGGACTCATAATGGGTTTGTTAAATTGGTTTATAACAGTAGGTAACGAAAATTTATTCTGCTGTTGTTGGTGATTAGAATGGTGCTGATGATAGGTTTGTTGTTGTTGCTGTTGTTGTTGCTGTTGTTGTTGCTGATGTTGCTGATGTTGTTGCTGATGTTGTTGTTGTTGTTGTTGTTGTTGTTGCTGAATGTTATTATGTGAAATTGAGGATATGGATCCAGATGATGAGATTGGGGGTGAAGAAATTGATAAATTCAAGGGTTGAGGGCTTGGAATATTATTATTTTGATTATTTAAAATTGGAGTATTTGTACCATTTAAATATTGTGAAGAATTTAAAGATAAATTTGCCAATTGAAATTCGAGGTCTTTATGAAGAAAATTGACAACATCACTTGAAGATCTATTTAATGAATCAGGGCTATTATAATCAAATGAATTATTTTTAGAAAATGATTGCAATGTTGGAATTTGATTTAATGATCCGCCAGTATAATTAGCAATTGGGAATTGTGGAGTACCATTATTTTGATATAAATTATTAGTAAAATCGTTGAACATTGGGATTGAATTATTTTTAATAGAATTATATGTTAATTGTGGTGAAATATTTTGATTATTCTTGGATTGATTTTGATTTTGATTTTGATTTTGATTTTGGGATTGATTATTATTATTATCTTGAATATGCATTTGAATTTCATCTAGATTAACATGCAATTGTTTATTATTATTATTATTATCTAAATGTTGTTGTTTGCGATTTTTTTGTTGTTGATTTTGTTGATTTTGTTGATTATTATTATTAACATTATTATTATTATTAGATCTTCTTTGATTATTACGTTGTGAATTCATTTGTAATTGTTGTTGAAATTGGAAAATATTATTTGTTGGTTGTTCCATAACTCTACAATTATTAATTATAATATTTGTAACATCACCATTATAAGTTGGAATTTTTCTAAATGTACACATTTTAAATTCAATTTTATTACTTGAAGATGGAATATAAGATAAATCTTTAAATGTACATTTTTCAATTAAAATTTCTTCAGAATTTGGTAATTTAAAATCAGAATCAAACAGTGAATGTTCAAAATATAATTTTTTCAAATTTGGTAAATTAATAAAATTATAATCTAAAATAAAATCATTCAATGAAAGTAATTTAAGTGAATTTGGGAAATTAATTGCAGAAAAAATTAAAGGTTTACCAATTTTATAATTATATCTTGAAATACCTTTTAATTTTAAATTTTCTAAATTATTTGTTAAAATTTTATTAATTAAATTAGAAATTTTTAAAATATCATCCCTTGAAATTGAATATAATTCAGGACCTGAACCACCTGTATCATAACTTATATCAATACATAAATCAATAATTGAATTTGGTAAAGGTTTAGCAATTTTTTTTAAAATATTTAATCTAATACTAAAATTTTGAATTAAATTTTTAATATTATGAATTGTAATTGATAATTTTTTTAAATTACATGGCCAATGAATATTTTTAGTATAATTATTTTCATTATCATTGTTAGCATCATCATCATCATCATCATCATCATAGTTATTATTATTATTATTATTATCTTCAATTGATTTTTGATAAGTAAAATGAATTTTTAATTCTTGTAAATTTTTACATTCACTCATATCAAATCCATCATTATCTAAAATAACATAACTAATTTTTGAATGAGTTAAATTTGGGAAAAATTTTAATTTATTCAAATCTTTTGAAGAAATATAAGTATGAAAAATATTTAAAATTTTCAAATTTTCAATTCTTTGTTTAATTTCAAATTTAATTATAAAATTTTCTTGAAATTTAATATCACAATTTTTCCTTAATTCCCAATTATCAAAGAAAACATCTAAAGAAGAACAATTTTTTAAATTATTAATAAAATTTAAATTATCAATATTAACTAATTTCATTATATCAATATTATTCTTATCTGGAATTTTTTTAAATGTACCTCTATTAACACCAAATTTTAAATAATCTAATGAAATACCATATTTATCAATTAATTCATTAAAAGGTTTTAATTTTAATTCATTCTCTAATGATAAATGTAACATTTTAATTTTTGGTAATAAAGGTTTAATTAATGATAAATCAATTGGTTTTTGTTCATTTTTAAATAAAATTTTAACAACGACTAAATTACCATTATTTAAATTTAATCTTTTAAATTCTTTATAAGGTAAATGAAAATCATGTTCTTTTTTCATTTCTTGAATTGTAAATTCTTTAAAAGATTTAACAATAAATAAATCATTTCTAATTTGTTTAACTAAAATTTCAACTGGATTCATATAATTTAAACTATAAAATCCATATAATTTAATATTTGAAGTTATATCAAAAATTGAAAAAAATGTACTAAAATTTAATATATGAATTAATCTTATAATAAAAGCTGTTAAACTATTAAAACCATAAATTAATTTAATTTTTTCACATAATAAAATTCTATTTTGTTCATCTAATTTTGATATAAGTTTATCAAATTCATTTGGGCATAAAGTTGAATCAACATCAAAAAGTTTTAATTGAATATCATTAAATTCTGTAAAAATAATACCTTTTTGTTCAATCAATTTATCCATTAAATATTGAATTGCCTTTGAATCTAATGAACTATTTAAATTTTTAAGTATTGAAGAATCAAATGAAAATATTGAAGGAATTTTATCAATATTTTCATTATCATCATAATCATTTTCATCAATATTTTCATTTAATTGTTTAATTTTTTCATCAATTTGTATATGATTATTATCATTATCGTTATTATTATTATTATTATTATTATTATTATTATTATCATTATCTTGTAAAATCATTGATTTCAATTGTAAAGGTAAAGAATTAATAAAACTCCTTTTAATCATGATTTAGAAAATAATTGATAATTAGTTTAGAAAAGATTTTATATATATAATAATAATAAGAATAATAGTATTAATAACAACTAATATGAAATAGAATAGAATAGAATAATATAATAATTAAGTCAATGATTAGAAAAGTTTAAAAAATTAATTGATAATAATAAATTTAAAATATCTCAATTTGCGGTATTTAAATATTGTCAACAATTATAATATCTAATGTGAAAGAAAAAAAAAAATTAATTGATAGCTAACAACAATATAATATAAAGTTATATGATAATATAATAATAAATTGAATCAATTCAAGAAAAAAGAAAGGATAAAATATATAAAAGAATTGTACAATTAAAATTAATTATGAAAGAACAAAGGAAAAAATGAAAAAAAATAAAAATAAAAATAAAAATAAAAATAAAAATAAAAATAAAAATAAAAATAAAGAGTATTAATCACTCCAAATAATAATAGTATAGTATAATATATAATCAATCAATTAATCAATTAATAAATTAATCAATCAATCAAATGTTTAATTAATATTGTCAATCTTATAATAATAAATTGAAACAAATGAAAATATAAACATCAAAAACATCAAAAAAAATTGCCCTTTTCATGATCTCCATATTAATTTATGACATTTTTTTGTTATTTTTTTTTTTTTTTTATTACGGCCGTTTTTAACCGAATTTTTTTTTTATTTAATCTGTACACCAGGCAGGTCGATCGACGCGCGCAATTTTTTTAACATCCTTACACCATTATATTTTATTTTATTATTCTCGGAATTTGCCGTTTTTTTTTTCTTTTTTTTTTTCTTTTGATAGTTTCGGCGGGCCGAATAAAATTAATTTACGGCGAAATTTTATTGATCTTTTTTTTTCCTTATCACATTATTATTAGATGGCCATCAATAATAAATAATAAATAATAATTATAATGTAAATTCCGTCATTTAACTTACATCAATTTGACACAATTTATTGATAATTTGTAGATCTATTAAATTTCAATTTAAATACTTTGATTCTTGTCTATTTTATTTTCTTCTTTCTTTTCTTTTCATTTCTTGGATTATTTAGTTTTATTTTTTTTTTCTTTTATTCTTTATATATCTTTATTTCTTATAATAAAATAATATAATAATTTTCTCTCTCTCACTCTCACACAGGATTATTTATTATATTATCAATTATTTACTATACTGATTAATAAATTCATTTCCTTCAATATATATTAAATTTCATTTTATTTTATTAATTTCAACTTATTTGAAGTATGTATTTCCAATGTATTTTACTCATTCCCCCCTCATCACTTCCTTTATTTCGTTTTTTTTATATATATAAATACTAACAAGTTATTAATGTTTGGTTCTTCCTCTTCTTTTTTTTTTTTTTGTTTTTACAACAGTTTCTCCTTTTTTTCTTAAAAAAAAATAAAAAAAAAACCAATACAAAACAAAACAAAACAAAAATGAATACAATCGGCTGGTCTGTTTCCGATTGGGTTTCTTACAATAAAGAATCTACACCAATCGAATCACTTAATACTTTAAAACATTTACTTAATCATTTAAAATCAAATGAAAATAATGATCCAGCTTGGATTTCTTTAGCAACTGAAGAAAATTTAATTCACCAATGGAAAATTTTACAATCAAAATCTGATAAATTAAATTTAAAATTATATGGTGTACCAATTGCAGTTAAAGATAATATTGATGCTTTAGGTTTTCAAACAACTGCTGCTTGTCCTTCTTTTGCTTATTTACCAACAAAAGATTCAACAATTGTTTCTTTATTAAGAGATCAAGGTGCAATTATAATTGGTAAGACTAATTTAGATCAATTTGCAACTGGTTTAGTAGGTGTTAGATCTCCTTATGGTATTACACCTTGTGTTTTCAATGATAAATATGTATCTGGTGGTTCATCAGCTGGTTCAGCTAATGTTGTTGGTAGAGGTTTGGTACCTTTATCTTTAGGTACTGATACTGCAGGTTCAGGTAGAGTCCCTGCTGCTTTGAATAATTTAATTGGTTTAAAACCAACAGTTGGTGCTTTTTCAACTTTTGGTGTTGTCCCAGCTTGTAAATCACTTGATTGTCCTTCAATTTTTGCATTAAATTTAGATGATGCTCAATTAGCTTTTAATATTTGTGCAAAGGATGATTTAATTAATTGTGAATATTCAAGAAATTTACCTGATAATTTAATTAAATCTTATCCAAAAAATTTAAAAATTGCAATCCCAATAGATTTTAATGGTTTATGGTATGGTGATAATGAAAATCCTAAAATTTATGAAAAGGCAATTGAAAATTTTAAAAAAATGGGTGCTGAAATTATACCATGTGATTTTACTCCTTTATTAGATTTAGCAAAATGTTTATATGAAGGTACTTGGGTTGCTGAAAGATATTCAGCTGTTAAAGATTTTTATTCAACTAATCCACCTGAAAAAGATTTAGATCCAACTGTTACTTCAATTATTAAAGGTGGTGCAAATTATGATGCTGCAACTGCTTATGAATTTGAATATAAAAGACAAGGTATTTTAAATAAAGTTAAATTGGCATTTAAAGATATTGATGTTATGTTAGTTCCAACTTGTCCTTTAAATCCAACTATTGAACAAGTTCAAAATGAACCAATTAAAATTAATTCAATTCAAGGTACTTGGACTAATTTTTGTAATTTAGCAGATCTTTCTGCTTTGGCAATTCCTGTCGGTTTTAGATCTGATGGTTTACCAAATGGTATTACAATTATTGGTAAAGCTTTTGAAGATTATGCATTGTTAGATTTAGCCAAAAATTTCTTTAAAGTTTTATACCCTGAAAATAATAGACCAATTGGTAATATTAAAGATAAAGTTGCTGGTATTAAAGATAATTTAAATAGTTCAATTCCTGAACCAAATTTATCAAAATCAATTAAATTGGCAGTTGTTGGTGCTCATTTAGAAGGTTTACCTTTACATTGGCAATTAGAAAAAGTTCAAGCAACTAAATTAGAATTAACTAAAACTTCCTCAAATTATAAACTTTATGCTTTACCAGTTACCGGACCAATTGAAAAACCTGGTTTAAGAAGAGTTGAATCTGATGGTTCAAAGATTGAAATTGAAATTTATGCTGTTCCAATTGAAAAATTTGGTGATTTTATTTCAATGGTCCCTGAACCTTTAGGTATTGGATCTGTTGAAACTGAAAATGGTGAATGGGTTAAATCATTCATTTGTGAAGAATTTGGTTATAAACAAAATGGTACAATTGATATTACTAAATTTGGTGGTTGGAAAAATTATATTTCTAATAAAACAATTGAAAATAATAAAAGTATTATTAAAAAACCTTTTAATAAAGTTTTAGTTGCAAATAGAGGTGAAATTGCTGTTAGAATTATGAAAACTTTAAAAAAATTAAATATTAAATCCGTTGCAGTTTATTCTGATCCCGATGAATATGCTGAACATGTTTTAATTGCTGATGAAAAAATCCCATTACATGGTATTTCTGCTGCTGAAACTTATATTAATATCGATAAAATGATTAAAGCAGTTAAAGATTCTGGTGCTGAAGCTGTTATCCCAGGTTATGGTTTCTTATCTGAAAATGCTGATTTTGCTGATAAATTAATTTCAGAAGGTATTACTTGGGTTGGTCCATCTGGTGATGCAATTAGAAAATTAGGTTTAAAACATTCTGCTAGAGAAATTGCTGAAAAGGCAGGTGTTCCTTTAGTTCCAGGTTCTGGTTTAGTTGCAAATGCTTCTGAAGCCAAAGAAATTGCTGCTAAACTTGAATATCCAATTATGGTTAAATCAACTGCAGGTGGTGGTGGTATTGGTTTACAAAAAGTTGATTCTGAAGATGATATTGAAAGAGTTTTTGAAACTGTTCAACATCAAGGTAAATCATATTTTGGTGATTCTGGTGTTTTCTTAGAAAGATTTGTTGAAAATTCAAGACATGTTGAAATTCAAATGTTTGGTGATGGTTATGGTAAAGCAATTGCAATTGGTGAAAGAGATTGTTCATTACAAAGAAGAAATCAAAAAATTATTGAAGAAACTCCAGCTCCAAATTTACCTGAAACTACTAGAACTAAGATGAGAAAAGCAGCAGAACAATTAGCAGCTTCAATGAATTATAAATGTGCTGGTACTGTTGAATTTATTTATGATCAAAAGAGAGATGAATTTTATTTCTTAGAAGTTAATACTAGATTACAAGTCGAACATCCAATTACTGAAATGGTTACAGGTTTAGATTTAGTTGAATGGATGCTTTATATTGCGGCTGATATGGCACCAGATTTTAATCAAGAAATTAAAGTTGAAGGTGCTTCAATGGAAGCAAGATTATATGCTGAAAATCCAGTTAAAGATTTTAAACCATCTCCTGGTCAATTAATTGAAGTTAAATTTCCAGAATTTGCTAGAGTTGATACTTGGGTTAAAACTGGTTCCGTTGTTTCTTCTGAATATGATCCAACTTTAGCTAAGATTATTGTTCATGGTAAAGATAGAGCTGATGCATTATCCAAATTAAGAAAAGCATTAAATGAAACTGTTGTTTATGGTTGTATTACAAATGTTGATTATTTAAGAAGTGTTGCAAATTCTTCAATGTTTGAAGATGCAAAGATGCATACTAAAATTTTAGATACTTATGATTATAAACCAAATGCTTTTGAAATTACATCACCTGGTGCTTATACAACTGTTCAAGATTATCCTGGTAGAGTTGGTTATTGGAGAATTGGTGTTCCACCATCTGGTCCAATGGATTCTTATTCCTTCAGATTGTCAAATAGAATTGTTGGTAATCATTATAAAGCACCTGCAATTGAAATTACATTAAATGGTCCATCAATTTTATTTCATCATGAAACTGTTATTGCAATTACTGGTGGTAAAGTTCCACTTAAATTAAATGGTGAAGATATTAATATGTATGAACCAATTTCTATTAAACGTGGTGATAAATTACAAATTGGTAAATTAATTACTGGTTGTAGATCATATTTAGCAATTAGAGGTGGTATTGATGTTACTGAATATTTAGGTTCAAGATCAACTTTTGCATTGGGTAATTTAGGTGGTTACAATGGTAGAGTTTTAAAGATGGGTGATGTTTTATTCCTTGGTCAACCAGGTTTATCTGCAAATAGTTTACCAGCCCCAATTTCTGAACCAAAGGCAGCACCAAAATCATTAATTCCAAAAATTTCAACAAATAAAGAATGGACAGTTGGTGTTACTTGTGGTCCACATGGTTCTCCTGATTTTTTTAAACCAGAATCTATTAATGATTTTTTCTCAAATCAATGGAAAGTTCATTATAACTCAAATAGATTTGGTGTTAGATTAATTGGTCCAAAACCTAAATGGGCTAGAGCAGATGGTGGTGAAGGTGGTTTACATCCTTCTAATGCTCATGATTATGTTTATTCATTAGGTGCAATTAATTTTACTGGTGATGAACCTGTCATTTTAACTTGTGATGGTCCTTCATTAGGTGGTTTTGTTTGTCAAGCTGTTGTTGCAGATGCTGAAATGTGGAAAATTGGTCAAGTTAAACCTGGTGATCTAATTAGTTTCGTTCCAATTTCATTTGATCATGCTCTTTCATTAACTCAACAACAATCTATAATCTTATCTGAATTAGAAGGTGACTCAACTTCAATTTCTAAGGGTTTAATTGAACCAGAAAATCCTGTCTTATCAGTTTATCAAGCAAATGAACATTCCCCAATTGTTACATATAGACAAGCAGGTGATAGGTATATCTTAGTTGAATATGGTGAAAATATTATGGATTTGAATTATTCTTATCGTGTTCATAAATTAATTGAAATGGTCGATACTCATAAAACTGTTGGTATTATTGAAATGTCACAAGGTGTTAGATCTGTTTTAATTGAATATGATGGTTTTGCAATTCATCAAAAGACATTAGTTGAAACATTAATTGCATATGAATCTGAAGTTGCATTTACTAATAAATGGTCAGTTCCATCACGTGTTGTCAGATTACCAATGGCCTTTGAAGATAAACAAACATTAGATGCTGTCAAAAGATATCAAGAAACAATTAGATCTGATGCTCCTTGGTTACCAAATAATGTTGATTTTATTGCTAATATCAATGGTATTGAAAGATCTGAAGTTAAGGATATGTTATACAGTGCTAGATTTTTGGTTTTAGGTTTAGGTGATGTTTTCCTTGGTGCACCATGTGCTGTTCCATTAGATCCAAGACATAGATTCCTAGGTTCTAAATATAATCCATCAAGAACATTTACTCCAAATGGTACAGTTGGAATTGGTGGTATGTACATGTGTATTTATACCATGGAATCACCAGGTGGTTATCAATTAGTTGGTAGAACAATTCCAATCTGGGATAAATTATCATTAGGTCAATATACTAAGAACTTTAATAACGGTAAGCCATGGTTATTAACTCCATTTGATCAAGTTTCGTTTTATCCAGTCAGTGAAGAAGAATTAGAACAAATGGTTGAAGATTCTAAACATGGTAAATTTGAAGTTGATATTGTTGAATCAGTGTTTGATCATACTAAATATTTATCTTGGATTCAAGCTAATTCCGCATCAATTGAAGCCTTCCAAAAGACTCAAGATGGGGAAAAACTTCAAGAATTTAAGCGTTTAATTCAAGTTGCAAACGAAGAATTATCTAAATCTGGTACAAAGATTGAAGAAGACGTTGAAGAATATCCTGAAGATGCGGAAATGATTTATTCTGAATATTCAGGTCGTTTCTGGAAATCATTAGTTAAAGTTGGTGATGAAGTTAAAGAAGGTCAAGGTTTAGTTGTCATCGAAGCTATGAAGACCGAAATGGTTGTTAATTCTACTAAGAGTGGTAAGGTATTGAAAGTTATCTACTCAAATGGTGACATGGTTGAAGCTGGTGATTTAGTTGTCGTTGTGCAATAAAGGAAAGTAAATGCGATTAACTTGCCAGATTAGTTGTTGTGATCAAAGGGAGGGTGAGAGCTCCGACGATTATTGCAGCAGTCATTGCTCATGCACTTTTAATACGAATATAATTATTG
>JAJMES010000273.1:0-44462 GCA_030574275.1 Pichia sporocuriosa
CAAAATAAAAATATACACTTTTATATGACAATAAGTAGTTTATAATATTTTGATTTTTTTACAATTTCTTTTCATTAATTAACACAATTTGATTAAAATTTTGTAGTTACAGTGAAATACTAAATTCTAAACCATGATATCACCAAAACAAATAAATTACATTAGTGATGTTACGTAATAACGCATTCCCGTGATAAGGCAATGTCCCATTTGAATATTCAAGGCAATTATAAAATATTCCTAAATTCGGTTAACAAAATTCCATCAAAATTAGATATAAAAGATGATATTCCTTAATATAAATTTAATACTCAAGCAACTTACTTAATGAGGGGAATAGAGAAGAATCAGCCAAGAATCTAAACCATCATCATCACATCATTATGCAATTATACTTCCTCAAAATTAAAAGACTTAACCGTAAATTATAATTTACCCAGAGAAAAAAAAAAAACCATTTTTATTAGCCATTTCATGGTTATAGGTTTTTTTAAAAAAACGTTCCAAAAATTATCAGATTGAAACAGGAGCAAAGCAAAACAAATTATTAAATGTTTCTTGTTAAATCAAATTTATCAAAAAAATAACCAATCAGAAAAATAAATATTTTTATGGCAAGAACATTAAAACTTTTCTGCTGCTTATTCCTTCATGGAGACGAAGATTATTTTAGCTGTATTAATCGGGAAAGAAGCCCTTCTATAACAATTATTTTTGAATCATAAACAGTTTGATATTATAAAAAGACGAATTCTAGATTGAATTAAAGAGTCTCTAGAAAGCTTCTGTCCAAAATTACTAATGTTAAACTCAGACTAAATTACTAGAGCCTAATGGCTCGCTCACCTGACATATTACACAAGAAATATGAGTGCCAATAAGTCATTTGCCTTTATACGTCCTATATAACTAACATATCCTTTATATATTTGTAAAGTTTAATCAATGAGGAATTTGATGCATATAATCTCATACATAAATAAATCAGGTGCTCCCAACTATCAGTAAAGTCAGAACAATCAAAACTGATTACATAATAAATTTTTTTTATTTCTGAGAAAAAATGTGATTTGATCAGTTTTCATATTGAAGCTCAACATTTCACGATAATCTTTTTCTTTTGATAAACTGTCAATTGGCGTTCAATTAGAAGATCTTATTTGAAAGACACGAAAGCTATGGCATCAGTAGATGAATTGCCATCATCACCTGTCTCATCTGGATTAGCTTCTCCAGTGAATACAACACATATAGGTCCAGAACACGATATTACAAAATATCATTCACATTTGGACTCCATTCATGCAAAAATGTATCGTTATAATAGTTTTGAAACATTATTGAGTTACTTGAACAATACTTTATTGGCACGTTCTCCATATATTGATTATCCTTCTGATGAAATTTTGACCATGATACTTACTGGCACGCAGCTGAACTATATTGAAGATAAAGGAAACGAGAAATTGTTAAATATTTCTGTTGCCTGTTTAGAATACATAAATTCTTTGTTTGAGGTTTATAACCGTGCTTCTACAATTAGCGTATTCGATGATCCAGCGCATTTTTTTATATTTGATGCCGAACTAACCAATTTACACGAAAGGCTTGATAGACTGTTTTCATTTTTGAAGCCATCGATGATATCAAAACGAAACACGAGGAAAAAGAACTCAACGAGTTCTCATCATATCTTACCCGTCGAAGATACAACGCTAGATTATTCAATTGAAGAAAATATTGATTTTGTTGATAATGAATTAAGAAATGATAAAATGCAATCGCTCTTTGAAATTTCAACCACGTCAGATAAATTTCAGGATGTAAATACCTTTTTTGGAGTTAAATATTTGCATGAAACCGAAAAAAAACTGTGGAATTACTTTATTTTTGCATTCAATACTGCGAGTAAACTATCAGAGATTGAAAGAATAGATTCTTATGAAAGTTATGTTGAAACGTGGAATCGTTGGCGGGAGTTTTTGAATATATTACTACAATTTATGGAATTAGAGCTCCAGAGAAGTACAAATATAAACAATTCATTATTTGCAACTAATTTAATTAACCTATCAGGGTGCACTGACATATCATACGCTACTCAAGATCAGTATTTAGATTCTCTATTGACATTTATTGAATATTTATTTTCGAGTGTTAAATCAAATATTGAAATTTCATCTATTATTCCAATAGATTTAACTTTAAATCAAAAATATATTTTTTCTTGTAATCCATACATGCTTGAAAATAAATATAGAAGTTCTGGGATTGGCTTGGATTCTATACCTACGAGATCACGATTATTACGTTTGTGTTGGCGTTATTTATTAAGGTTTCCAATTGATATGAAGGTCAAAACAAAATTTTGCGATAGTGTTGCTAAATCTTTATTTCGGCTGAAACCACGGGAATTACTGGCGTTCTTTTCTGACGGTTCATTATTTTTAGATTCCAAAACAGTTATTGAGGATATCTTGTTTATAGTATCCTTTGAAATCATGCGATTTTTGTCTCGTTGCTGGACGATGACTTCTCAAAATTTCCTGGACAATTATAAAGTTTACCTAAAACAGCTTAAATTACTCTTTGAAACGACAACAAAAAATCTAAATACTGGATTCAATTCTTTTGACGATTCAAATATTCAAACAGAGATTTTAGTACAGGTATCAAGTAATGACGATTTAGAAAAATGTTTCATATTAGCAAAATATCAACTACAAATTGTGACAAAATCAATCAACTTGACTGACGAAGAGTGGAGAATAATTGACAGTATTGTCTTTAAAATAAATGGGAAGAGTTTGTCCATGGGTAATATTATTAGAAAAAAATAAATAAAGATTTTAGATCCGGTTTATAGATTAATTAGGTATAAATTTATTTAGTAAAATAATTTCTGTATTTATATGCTGCTTTTTATTCGACTTCAATATTTACTAGGAAATCAAGCATTTTTCTTACAGTAAGAATATGAGTCGGAATAACATTGCAATGTGTGTCATTTTGAAGTATATCCTTCTCTCTCTCTCTAATTCTTTGTCTTTTCTGTCTCTGTTGCATCCTATGAAATTGAATATACTGCTGTTGAAGAAAGTGTTTTTCCCTTCTTCTTTCCGAACGGTCAACATTCGAATTCACGTAATTATTGCTGCTATTCATCATATTCATACCCAAACTATTTGAACTGTTGACATTTTCATCTTCCCAGTCACCGTCATCATCGTCTTCTTCGTCACCTAAATCCTCAAATTCGACATTACCACATTTCCTGACTATGCTACTCATTCCCAACCAAGGGGCAAGGAAACTTAAATTTTTATATTGAATTAATAATTTCTTCAAGAATTCTGTTGTATTAATTCCAGATTGACAACTCAACAAATTAATTTCTAAAACTCTATTCTTGGTTATTCCTTCACCAGTATTAATAAGAAATCCAGTTCTTAAAGGAACTCTTGGTTGATTTGAAAGAGGTTGAGAAACTTGCAAAATTACACCGTAGCATTCTTCTGAAATGTCAATTAAAATTTGATTTTGTTGTGACAAATTTTGCGTGAGTGAGTTATTAGACATTTCCTCCGGTAAAGGTTGTAATGGCTGAATTGGAACTTGCGGTTGATGGGAGCCAGCATCCATGGGGGAAAAAATAGCATCATATGACGGCGTATACATAGAAACATCTGGACTTTCGAATTTCGTACTTTCAACTAAATGTGTGTATGTGCTCGTATTAAACAAACCATTTCCAGGGGTTTGTGATTGCGAATTAGTAGATGCAACAGTGTAATTAGTATCCTTGTTTTGATCATCTTTAGGTCTAGCAGTAAAAACTGGACCAGGATTATTTGATAAAATTAAGGTTGAAGATTCCAATTCAGCTGTCATAACAATAAGTAAAACATCATTATTTTTAATTGATAACCTTTTCCACTCAGCTAGTTCGTCATCCGGTATAATATTATTCAATCTGGTTAATACAACAAAACTAGTTCCTGAAATTTGAGTTACGTACTCCATAGTTATAGCCATTATATCATTTGCAACATTTTCAAAATTTTGACTTCCTTCAATATTTTCATCGATACACCAAGATTTTGTGTAATTCAGACTACCCGTTTGGTCAGTCCAACTTGCAACACACCATTTTTTATCAACAGAACGTTCATAACACACATGTAAAAATGTTTCACTATCTACTAAAGATCTGGCAATATTTTTTTTTGTTAACACAAATTTAACTTTTTCCTGAATATCTTTTGCAATATCAAAAACGTTGCTTCTATCCTTTAAGATCATACTTTCTTCTCCGTTGGGGCAGTTATTATAAAGTTCAAGAGCAAGAGCAGTATATTTCTCATTAGTGAATATGACAAACTGTCCATTATCTCTAAGATAAAATGAATCAATAGAAAATGCCTTGTAAAAAAGGGTTATTGGCAATCTAGCAATAACTTTATTTTTCCTTTTTTTCTTTTTCTTCAAAGGATCATTATCTCCTACAAGTTTTTCAACCAATGCACTTTCAAAGGCAAATGTTACATCTGCCATTCTAATCAATGAATTTAAATCTTGAAAAGGATCAACAAACATAAGCAAAACTTTATTTTTTTGATCCAAAGTAAAATTATTTTGCAACTCTTCAACTTTAGATAACAAGGCATTCTGAGCATTATCCCAATATTCGTGTCTTGTTCCAGACTTGCAGTCAATTTCTAAGATACCAGTTTCATTCAGTTTGTGAATTTTACCTAAATTGCACACGTTATAGTAGGAAATAATGCTGTTTAAAAAATGTAATGCATTCTCACCAAAACCATCACTCCTGGATTTAGGTATAACAAACAACAAACTAAAATTTTTCTGTCCAGACAGAGGTTCCAAGTTCAGCATTTTCCAAAAATGGATACCAACACCGTTAACAACAATGTTTTGCTCCAATCTTTTCATATTCAAAACTGTTGAATTAATCCTAAATAAATGATCTCGTGATATAGAATCAGCCAAGTCAAAATTTTGAAGTTCATTGAAATAATCTTCTGAATATTGGAGTAACATCTGATTCTGTGGGAGATCTGAAGGTGGTACATTTACCATAGGAGAAGTCGAAGCGTAGTTATTATCTTCAAAAAGTTTCAAGTCGCTATCTGGTAAATTCTGATTACCAATGAAGTTTTTGTTGTAGCTTGATGTTGGAGGATGTATCCCAAATAGGCATTCAAAAGATTTTCCTTGCTTAGATTCTTTTTCACTATCTAATAGTTCATAACAGTTCACTTTTCCAATTCCAGGAAAAATTTTATAAAGTAAATATTCTATATCAGCATCTAAGACTGATGGACATTCCCTATTCTGTACTAACATATCGAGCACCTGGTTGTTCATATATTTTTGTGAAAATAAAACATACTCTTGCAATATTGGGAGAAGTGATTTGATTTTGGACTTAGATACTTTCATTTTGTTTGAATTCAAAAAATTAAAAGGCATTTGTATAGGAGCAACAGGTCTTAATACATAAAACCACGAATTGGGAATATCAATATTGTTGATTTCACTCACATCTTTATCCTTTGGAATTTCCGAGATTTCCATTCCAGTAATATTTATGATTTCCGAGTTACCAGCAACAGCCAAAGGATTTACATTTTGATCTCCTTTTTCAGTTTGGTTTTCATCTCCACTTCCATCTTCAGAATCAAGATCAAGATCAAGCTCATCATCATCATCATCGTCAGCATCAAGATTGTCAAAAATTGTTTCAAGCTTTCTTCTCTTGGCTGAATTTTCTGTGCCTGAAACAAATATTCCCAAACCGGTACTGGATTTTCCATTTCCAAATCCCAAATCATTTAGTGCCCCTGTTTGATTATCACTATGATTAGCATCGCTTTCAATTATACTCAATCCATCATTTTCAATATCATCATCAATATCATTATTAATAACATTAAGGTCAACTCTGTTATTTTGGTAGTCATCATCAATACTAGGGAACATATTATTGCTTTTATTCTCTTGATTTACATCACTTGATTCATCATCACTATCAGAAATCAAATCATCCGGTAAAGTTGGCTCTACTGAATTTTGTCCAATTCCACGAACAAGAAAAGATGGTGTGGTTAAATTTAAATTAAATTTAGAATCTGAAATGAATGGAGTAGCAGACCTTGGCGGTGTAGTAGTGGATTTTTTTAGTTCATCTGTTTGATCCAAAATTATATCTTCAATTTTGCTGTGTTTAACAAAAAACTTCCCCCCATTACTATATTTACTATCAATGTCTTTTTCAATTAATGGGTTAAAATTTAGAGGCGAAAATATGGATTTGCGCTTTTCTTTAGGCGTTAAAGAAGTGAGTGGTTTAAATACCGATTTTTCCTCTATCAGTGGTGATGATGTATTGCCATCAGGGGAAAATTTTGATGCAAAAATTTGAAAAGGAATTGGTGATGGTGCACCTGGATCTTGATATAAAGGAGATGTATGTAAAAGCTGTTGATTTTCATTCAATTGTTTTACTAAATTTATTGGAGAATTAGACGTAACCTGTTTTGTATCGGTATCAAATGTAGAATATAACTGATTTGATAATTGTTCATTACTTAATTTATTTTCTTCAAGTTGAATGTTATCATCCTTTGGTTCATTATCATTATCATCATCATCATTATCATTATCATTTTTATCCATAACCATATTGTTACTATTCCAATTGGTAGCATTCATATCTTGAGAATTCTCAACTGGTTTATTAACGTATTCATTATTTTCTAACGTATCTATATCCAGATCTAAATTCTTATCATCATCATCATCATCAGCAGAATCTCCAAAAAGATCTCCCCAATCATCTTCAAAATTTGATTCAATTTTTCCTTCAGAGGAAATTATTGCATTACTATCACCATTATCGCCTTGATTAGCATTATTCATGTTTTTTTCGATAGTATCATCATTGTGAAAAACCTCTTGAAGTTTTTTTTGAAATTCAGTATCAGCAGTTTCTTTAGGATGATCAATTAAATTTAAATCTTCATTAGCCCTATGATCAAATAAATCATCAAATGCATCGTCAGTTTTCATTATATCATCAATACTATCAATTTTTTCAGTTTTTAATTGTTGATCAATCATATCTATTTCAGGCCTAAAATCAAAACTTTCGGGAAATTTAAATTCAGATTTTTGATCTTGTTTGTCATAAATGTCATTGACTAATTTTGGAAAAGCTGTATCATCATCAAGTTTCAAAGAATTTTCTTCTTTTGGTTTTGATTTTTCAATATCATCTAAAACATTCATAAATTCATCAATCATTTGTAATGGATCATCAATTGAGAAAGTATCAAGTTGAGGTGACTCATCTAATGATAAACCCGGAGTATAATCAGATGGAAATTGTATAAAACAAAGTTCAAGTGGCCAATAAATAAATTTTTTACCAGTTGATAAAGAATCATCCAAATAATTTGCAATAACTGGTGCAATGTTACTAGAACTAAATCCACTTGGATGTATTTTAATCCATAATCTTTTCTGATTAATTAAGGTTGCATTTTGGATAAGATCAATGTCACTAAAAGTTTTCAAAATATTAAATAATTTTTCGTAATTTTCAGGAGGCTCATCAGTTATCGAATTTAGATAATTATCACCTGCAATTAAACAACGTAGACCAGAGGGTGCAATATAAAGAGCAAATGATGATTGTTGATCCAAAGTCTGTATTGAATTATTACAATTTATCGTAATATAATCTGTTAATTTATAAAATACTTTCTTTAAACTAGTCATATTTATAATTAATTCATTTTTTTGATTTAATGAGGGACTTATTTTAAGTATTGAATAAGGGACTAATTTCCTTAAAACTTTTTTCTTTTTTGAAGTTAAAGAGGGATCTATATTATTTTGTGATGTAACAATTGATTTTTGAATCATTGAAGAGACGATTAACTGTCCACTATAAGGTAAAATATCAATTGATAAAGATTGATTTGAAGCTTCAAATAAAGAATGCGGTTTTGTCATTTTTTGCAAAACATATTTATGAACAGCCCTTAAAAAGCTCAAATAAACAACATTAAGTGATTTTTTTTGTATTTGATTTTGAGTGGTATTTTGATTTGAAGAATTATTTCTAAATATTTTATTAGCATCAAAAGTTGAAGCTGATATTAATTTCAAAGACATATTATTTTCACTTATAATATTACTCATTGCATCTCTTAATTGGTTAAAACCAACATTTGCATTAAAATTTTCACTTTGATCTTCTACTTGTAATTGAAAAAGACATAATTCTTTTTTAGCAATCCATGTTATAATATCATTAATTTGATAATCATTTTTCAATTTTTGCTTAATTATTTGTTCATATTTTAAAATTTCATAAGTTGAACCAGCAGAATTTAAATTTGTATTACCAGTTGATGAATTAAGTGAATCAAATTGATAAAAATAACAATTAACATTAGTCAAACTACAAAATTTATAATAATTTGTAAATGTAAGTGCCTTTTCATCAGATAACAGAGGTTGTGATTGTGATATCGGTTGTGCATAATGTTGATTATAATGAGATGATTGATTATGTGAACTATTTAAATTGTTAGACATATTGAAAGAAGATATATTGTTATTATTGTTTATATTACCTTGTCCATTGTTAGAATTATTATTGTTACTATTGCCAATGGGCAATAAACCCGATGGTGTTTTCAATACCGGATTAAAATCTTGTATTCTAAACATTATTAAACAGGAAAATCAACGATAAAAAAATGAAAAGAAAGAAAAAAAAAAGAAAAATTCTTAATTTCAATTTCCAATCTTCAAAATATTTTCCTAACCAGTTGTTGCAAAATCACTTTTACTAATTCTATCTATAATTATCCATCTCTATAATCATCTATTGTATCAAATTGAAATTCATGAGAAGATTCCAATATTTTGGTGTACAGATGTAACCATTTTTTTTTTTTGAGCATTTTTTGGACATTTATTTTTTCGGTAAAATTACTATTTTCAGATACCGATAGAATTCAATAATTTTTTATTTTATTTTATTTTAATTTTTTTTTGGTATTTGGCTCACACAGAACACATCAGCGTAATAGAGAAAAACAAAAAAAAAAAGAAAAAAAATGCCATCATGATGATTGAGTTTAATTCCGTTATTATTATTTTTGGAATATTTTTTTTTTGACCTTTAAAAGGTTGCTGTGAATATATAACAATTATTGTTGAAAATTTATATATTTTTGAATTTTGTCTTTTTTTTAGAATATATTAACATTCACGATCATTTATTTATATCACATCTTTGCTAGATAATATTTCAGGATATACTTAACTTTAAATCATTCAACAATCAGCCAATATTAATTTCTTTTTATTGAATAAAAATTAATAATTAATTGATTAATAGATTATTAAGTCAATAAATAATATAAACTCTCTTTTCTAATCTTTTTTTTTCTCTTAATTTCTTAAATTCATAACATGATACTACAATCACTTGCTTTATGGAATCCATCATTTACATCTGCTATACAAACAGAATTAGAAACAAATGATTCTCCATTTACACTATTCAATTTTTCAAATGTTGATTCAAACAATTATCCCTGTACTAGAACATGCGTTTTAAGGGGATTTCTTTTCGATCAAGAAAAGACAAATGTTTTAGTATTTACAACTGATAAAAGATCAAGTAAATATAATGATTTATTATTAAATCCGAGATTTGATGCTTGCTTTTATTTTCCTAAATTAAGGAAACAATTTAGATTTAAAGGTACAGTTAGAATGATAAGTGATAATCTTAACCCTATTATTTCATATGATAGTTTAGGAAATAACCATATTGATTTAGATATAAATAATAATGACAATAATGAAAATAATGAAAATACACAACCTATTAATAATGATTCTGATACTTCATCAGTTGAAGATGAAAATCAATCGTTGTTCAGTCAATATCTTTCACAATCGACAAATATTGAAAAATCATGTAAAATTTCTGAACCACTACATTATAAATTATTCTCTCAAAAATTTATTAAATCATTTGAGGATTCATCAATATCATTAACTGATTTACATAATACGATGAGTAAACCAGAAGTTAATATATCGAAAACTCCATCGGTAGAAGAATGGCAAAATGAACGTTTACGCGTTTGGAAGGATCTTTCAAGAAACATGAAGAAAGCTTTTAGAAAGCCATTACCTGGTTCTCCATTAACTGAAGAAAACAGGAAATTACTTGATGCAATTAATAGAGGTGTTGACGGTCATGATTCATCTGTAGGATATGAGAATTTTGTTGTTGTTTGTATGTTTGTTGAATTAGTAGATGAAGTAGTATTAGGAGGAACAGGTTATGATAGGAGACATCTCTACAGAAGAACTAATAATGATACATGGAAAGAATATGAAGTTTGTCCATGAAAAATAAATATCTTTAATTCAGTATATCCCCTCTTTTCTTGCTTGTTCCTTTTCTTTTTGTAAATATTTCTATTTTTTTTTTTTTTTGATGACCATCTTTATAAAGTTATATGATGAAAAAATAACCCATAATTACGCATCTTTGTTATTTCAAAGCAATAAAATTAGTCAATGTATTTTTACAACTACGATTAAATAAAAAATTCTTGCCATTTATAGATGTTAAGAGAGCAAATTCGAAAGCATCTCTTACTGTGTCAATTTAATTTGATTTGGAATCCACCTTCTGGATAAGGCACAAAATATATTTATCGCCTCATGTCAACGAACCGCTAAACGTTTATCTTCCGTATATTCGCGCAAAATAAAATATTGGCGGCACTTTTAGAGCTATTAGCGGGAAACGAATCATTACTATTCTTTAATAATAAGTTTCACCATTTTGGATTGAGCCTTGGCGGCATACAAACTGTGTATTTATGCTACTCAAAATTGTTGATTTATTGCAGTATTTAAATAGACAGTTGCCCCCCATTATGATTTAAACTTTTTGAACAAGCCAATATTTTTATAAAATTTTTTTTTTCTTTCATATCTACAAGAATTAGATAATATTAGAAATGTCTTATACATCTAAGTGTTTCCCAAACGAACCATCTGCTCCATCAGTTGTTACTGAAACCATCCCAGGTCCAAAGGGTAAGGAAGCTATCAAGACCCTTGGTGAAGTCTTTGATAACAGATGTACCTACTTTGTTGCTGATTATGAAAAATCTTCCGGTAACTATATCGTTGATGTTGATGGTAATGTCCTCTTAGATGCTTACTGTCAAGTTGCTTCCATTGCTTTAGGTTACAACAATCCTAACTTAATCAAAACTGCGAGATCAGATAAAATGATCAGAGCAATTGTTGATAGACCAGCTTTAGGTAACTTTGCAGGTGCTGATTTTGAATCAATTCAAAGAGATTTATTAAAACATGCACCAAAGGGTCAAACTCATGTTTGGAATGGTTTATCCGGTGCTGATGCAAATGAATTAGCTTTCAAAGCTGTTTTCTTCAATTATCAATCTAAGAAGAGAGGTTTCAGCAATCCATTCACCACTGAAGAAGAAGAAACTTGTATGGAAAACCAAGCTCCAGGTAACCCAGAATTAGCTATTTTATCATTTAAGAGAGCTTTCCATGGTAGATTATTTGCATCTGGTTCAGTTACTAGATCAAAGCCAGTTCACAAGATGGATATGCCATCATTCCAATGGCCAACTGCAGAATTCCCATCTTACAAATATCCATTAGAAGCAAATGAAGAATCTAATAAGGCAGAAGATGCAAGATGTTTAGCAATTGTTGAAGAAACTTTTAAAAACTGGAAATGCCCAATTGCTGGTGTTATTGTTGAACCTGTTCAATCAGAAGGTGGTGATAACCATGCTTCTGCAACTTTCTTCCAAGGTTTAAGAGATATTACCTTAAAGTATGGTGCTAAATTAATCATTGATGAAGTTCAAGCTGGTTGTGGTGGTACTGGTATTATGTGGGATCACGAAAGATACAACATCACTCCACCACCTGATCTTGTTACTTTCTCTAAGAAGATGCAATCTGCTGGTTACTGGTTCCATGACGCAGAATTTATTCCAAATATTCCTTACAGACAATTCAACACCTGGTGTGGTGATCCAAAGGGTGTTATTATGGCAGCTGCTATTTGTGATGAAATCAAGGATAATAATTTATTAGAACCATTAAGAGAAACTGGTCTTTACTTCTACTCTAAATTAGAAGACTTACAATCTAAATACCCACAATTTATTTCCAATTTAAGAGGTAAAGGTAAAGCTTGTTTCCTTGCATTTGATATGCCATCTGGTTCAAAGAGAGCTGAATTCTTAGGAAAAATGAAATTAGCTGGTGTTAACGTTGGTGGTTGTGCTGAAGTCGGTGTTAGATTGAGACCAGGATTAATCTTTGAAAAGAAGCACGTTGATATTTTCATCAACGCCATGGAAAGTGTCTTGCCAACTTTATAAATCTATTGATACACACTAATTATATATTTTGCTTTACTTGCATGTTTTTGGATAAAATTTAATAATAGAAAAAAAAAAAATTTAAAAAAAAAAAATTTAAAAAAAAAATTTAAAAAAAGTATGTAGAAAAAATCAATTGAATTCGCAGAGATTAAAAAATGGTAGCTGAGCCTAATTGTGATCCGGTTTTAAGATTCTTTGTTAATGAAAGTTATGTATAGATACTATTAAATAAAACGATATAGATCATTTTAAAAATGAGAGAATACAGATTAATTGACTATTTTTATCTTCTGTTATTATCAGCTATCTATTTGTTTTCGAATTATCCAATGGATGAATCAATTTTTTATCTTTTGAATGTTTTTTATCAAGGTATTGAAACTACTACTTTTTTTTTCCTTTTTTTTGAGTTGAATAATTTACTAACATAATTATTTTAGTGATTAAATTGATAATGCATATTATTTTCATGTTTTATATTAAACCTTTAAAACTGAGAGACGAGATTACTCGGAATGGGACTTTTCATCAATTTGTTATCATTAAAGTTATTAGATATTATCTAAAGGACTTAACCAACTTTGAGAGGTGTAATCCTGCATATTGTTTAGTTTCAAATCTCACATGGAAATATTTTTTTACTACACGAGCATTTATACAGGCTCCGAAATCTTTTGAGTTTAGTAAATTTGAAGAAGTAACTAATCCAGAAGGTGTTTTAATAAGTACTTCATATGGAACAAAACAATTTGATTTAGTAATAGTCTATATTCCCAATATTCCATTATTTTGCAGTGAACCATTTTTTTATATCGAATACTTGATGACATTACATGGTTTATTATTGTTAAAAGGATTTATCAATCCAAGTATTTTTATAATGAAATTCCCTGAAATTTGTAAAGAATCATCAATGGAAAATATTTTAATGATTTTCATTAGTTCATGGAAAAAAATTGTTAAACATTATAAAAATTCTAAAATAATTTTAATGGGTGATTCATTTGGAGCAACTTTGATTTTGAATTTTTTATCAATTATTAATGAAGTATTTTATAATGATTTAAATATTAATATTGAAAAAGATTTAAATCTTGAACCTTTTGCTGTAATTTTGATATCACCAATTGTTGATTTTAATAATGATGACAAAAAAGATAATAAAACTGATTATTTAAAATATAAAACTATTCATGAAGTAGGAATATTTTATTGTAGTGATCGAAGAATTGATAAATATAATCCAATTAAGTGGGATAAATTGGAATTATGGGATAGAATTATACCAGCTGGAGGTATGGTGATTACCTTTGGGGAAAATGAATTGCAAAGCAAAGAATTGAATAATTTAAGTAGAATTGCATTTGAAACCAACAGGTTAAAGGTTGTAAAAAGTAAAAATAAGTGCCATTGTTGGCAGTTTATTTCATTTATGAGTGAAGAAACACAAAATGAAAAAGAATCTAGCTGTTTTATGTTTTCGAGTATAATATCATGTATGGTTTTATATCAAACAAAAACTCAGAATAATTCAAAAATTCCTCTGTGAATTCTAGATAATGAACCACCAGTGAAAGTTCAACTTCAAACATGTTTTATTACCAATTTCCATTCGATACTCCGAAGATTTATTTCAATTTGATTACATAATCTCACTTGTTTTTAAATCTTTTCTTTTTAAGAAAAAAAACAAAAAAATAAAAAAAAATAGAAAAAAAAAAAAAAGAAAAAAATTTTTTTTTTCCAAAGTGAAAAATAGAAAATAAAAGAAAATAAAAAAAAACCGCTCATCTTACATAATACTTGTCACAATACTGCATTAATTTTTAGTGGTATCACTAAAATTTTTCATTTTTTCATTTTTTTTTTTTTGCTAGCATTTATCAAATTTATTGAATTATTTGTATTTTTTTTTTAATATTTAATTAGCAGCAGAAGTTGCAACTCTGTTACATATTATACTATAGTTAGAAGAAACGTGTTATGAGTGTATTGTTGAGTTCTAATACCATGCGTGTGTGTTTTAAAAACACAATACGTATTCCATGTAAAATTGGAATTAGATCACTTGCAATGGAATCAAAGACACTTGTTACTAAACCAAAATCATTAGAAGATATTTATTCCAAAATCGCAACTAAAACAGGATATTCTCAAAATGATAATGAAATGTTTTTTGCATCAACTACTTTTGATCAAGTTTTGACTAGAGTTGATGCTGAAATTTTACAAACTTGGTCTTTATACGAAGCTTGTTTGGAAAGTGGAGATTATGAAAGAGCTGATTTAATACTTCAGAATATTGCTTCTCGTAAAACTGATTCAGGAACTTATTTTGTTGATGCAATTTGTGAATTCCTTAAAACTTGGGGTAATGAAGATTCAAATTCAATGGATGAAGTTCGTCGTTGGCTTACTTACGTTTGTTCACTTCATAGAAATTTTACTCCTGATGCAAGAATTTATGCCTGGTTAATAAAATTGTCCTTTAAAAAGACTAATGATGTTCAACCTTCAATCAAACTACTGCAAGAATATTTTATGTTAAACCAACATAATAAAAATGCTGATATTTTAAGATATGTTGATATCATTGGTTTATTAAATATTAAAAAATTGGTTGATTTTCAACCAAAATTGGCTGAAGATTTAACTGGTAACTATAAAGAACTTTTCTTTGCTTTATCAGAAGATAATAAATCAAATGATGAAACTTTATTGTTTAAAAAAATTCAACAACAACAACAACAAGTTGATGGTTCATTACCAAATACCCAAATCCTTACAGAAGATATAATTTCGTCTTCTTCAGATCATACAACAAATATTAATTTTGAATCACAAAATACAAACAATAATATAGAATTACTATCATCAAAAGAAAATGTCGGTTCAGAAATTCAAGATATTTCATTAGAATTAGTTTCCAACGAAAAGGATGAGATTAGACAACCTACAAATAAAGTGATTGATAACAATATGGAAACTTTGAAATCTGTATCTTCAGAAAATTTGAAAAATATTAGACATTCTTTATTAGGTTTAGTTGACTCATATAATGATGGTCAATTTCTTAAAAAATTATCCCAATTAATTGAATTTGAAAAACTTGATATTGATACTAACTTATTGGCAAAACAAAGTGAAGAAGGAACTATAAATTTATTTGAATTGAAGAATTCTTTACCATTGGATAAACAAGATAAATTTGATGAAATTTTGGATAATGTTTCAGAAATGCGTGAAAGAATCTTAGAAAGTTCAACTTTAGAAGCAGCAAAATTGAAATGGGAGAGAGAATTTGAAAATATCAAAGATAAATCATTACCTTCACCAGTAGGTGCATATTTACACGATTGGTTAAAACAATTGATTCCATTGATTGAACAAGAAGTTAAAGAATGTAAAAAAGCTAGAGAACTTCTCGTAGGTTCAAAAGCAAATTCTGCAGATTTATTAAAGGCCGATATTAATAGATACAACGAAAAATTAACCTATGGTCCATTTTTAGAGCTTATGAAAGCACCAAAACTTGCAACTATTGCAATTTTAGATTCAATGAAAAGTATAGTTACATCTGATATTAGTAGAGGTGTACCAGTTTCAAAACTTGTTATGGGTATCGGTAAAGGTATTGAATTAGAATATAAATCGGAGAAAATTTTAGCAGCTGATGTTGATGTTCATAAGAATTTTAAGGCAATCAAAAATACCCCTGAATTTAAAAAATTCCTTAGGAGTACTAAAGCATCTCAAATAGTTGAAAATGTTGAAAGAACTGCCATGAATCAAAATAATATTAGTTCCGAATCAAATGGTTTGTCTTGGGATTCAGAATCTTTATGTCGTATTGGTTCTTTATTACTTTCTTTCCTTTTACAAATAGCTAAAGTTGAGGTTAAAGGTGTCGACCCAAGAACTGGTGAAACAAAAACAGCACTTGCACCTGCATTTTATCATACATATGACTTTCAAAATGGTGGACGTATTGGTGTTATTAAACTCAATCAAGGCTTTGCTAATAAATTGGGTAAAGATCGTCTGGACCAATCAATTCAAGCTCAATATCTGCCAATGATTTGTAGACCAAAACCATGGACTTCGCACAACGATGGTGGTTATTTTTTGAAAAGGGTCACAGTTTTAAGGGCAAAGAATGCACCTGAACAGGCTGCCTATGCAAAGGCTGCTGCAATGAATGGAAAAATTGATAGAATTTTACAAGGTTTAAATAATTTGGGTAGTACTCCTTGGACTGTCAATAAGAAAATGTTGGAAATAATAACTAAAGTTTGGAATACAGAAAAAGAATTTTTAGAAATTCCAAAAGCGGAGGAAACTCTTGTTTTACCTGATCCACCTGAAAAAGGTTGTGAAGCTATTGAAGTTTTCAAATATAGAAGAGCTTGTACTGAAATTTGTAATGAATTTTCTAAGAATAGATCAATGAGATGTGATATGAATTATAAATTAGAAATTGCAAGAGCATTCGTCGGAGAAAGAATCTTTTTCCCTCATTCATTAGATTTTAGAGGAAGAGCATATCCAATTCCCCCAAATTTCAACCATTTAGGTAATGATATGTCAAGAAGTTTATTGAAATTTTGGAAAGGTAAAGAATTAGGCCCCCAAGGTTTAAGATGGTTAAAGATTCATTTATCCAATTTGATGGGTAAGGATAAGATTTCTTTAGATGAAAGAGCACAATTTATAGATGAACATATTGATTTGATTAAAGATTCGGTTGCTGACCCCCTTGGTGGTAAAGGATGGTGGAAAAATGCAGATAAACCTTGGCAATTTTTGGCTTCTGCAACTGAATTAGTTGAAGCTTTGGAATTACCAGATCCTACTAAATATGTCTCCTTTCAACCAGTTCATCAAGATGGTACATGTAATGGATTACAACATTATGCTGCATTAGGTGGTGATATTGAAGGTGCGAGACAAGTCAATTTAATCCCAGGAGAGAGACCATCTGATGTTTATACCCATGTTGCTAATTCTGTTTTAAAATCTGTTTTAAAAGACAAAGAAAACGGAGTTCCTGAAGCTGAATTGACACTGCCAATCATTGCTAGAAAAATTGTTAAACAGACAGTGATGACTTCAGTTTACGGTGTTACATACGTTGGTGCAAGAGCGCAAATCACCAAAAGATTGAAGGAAATTGAATTTGATGAAGATTCTATATCAAATTGTTCAAAATATTTGACTGAAAGAGTTTTCAAAGCTATTAGAGAGTTATTTGATGGTGCGCATGCAATTCAAGATTGGTTGGCATTAGCTGCTAGAAGAATCTCTAAGAGTGTTAGGCTAGATGTTGAACCCGAAGAAGGCGATGAGTTTATTTCATCTGTTATTTGGACTTCGCCTTTAGGTCTACCAGTTGTTCAGCCGTATAGAATTTTAAAGAACAAATTGGTTAAAACAAATATGCAAACGTTTGTTATCCAAGATCCGTATGGTGTTAAAAAAGTTGATGGTAGAAAACAAGCAAATGGATTCCCACCTAATTTTATCCATTCTTTGGATGCAACTCATATGCTTTTATCTGTTAACAAGTGTTCTGAATATGGATTATCCTTTTCTTCAGTTCATGATTCATATTGGACACATGCATGTGATGTTGATGTCATGAATCATGTTTTAAGAGAAGAATTTATTAGATTGCATACAAATAACCTTGTGGAAAAATTGAAGGGTGAATTTGAAAGACGTTATGAAGGATTTTTAATGGTTGTGTCAGTCGATAAAAATACTCCGGTTGCATTAGCAATTAAAAACTATAGGAATGAGTTATCTAAGAAGCTTGGTAAAGCTCCAACTTTTATTGACGAAATTAAGATTGAGAAAGAGAGAAGAATTTTACTTTCTTCTCAAGATCCTGCTGATGTTAAACTTGGTAATGAACTTAAGACATGTATTACAGTTTTGAATGATGTCGGATACAAACATGAGACAATCGATGACAATACTGGTACCTTTAAAATTTTAGTTCCATTTACACTCCCTGAAATTCCTCCAAAGGGTAAGTTTGATATTTCTGTTGTTAAAGACAGTCCTTATTTCTTTTCTTAGATTATCAAAATTAATGTGATTTTTCATGCATATATTTAAATAACAGGTTTTTGCTACTGTTGATGTTTTTATTTTATTTTATTATTTTTTTTATTTCAAATTATGTTTTTTTGTGGGATGTTAAAACTCTGGGATAGTTTACGAACAATCATGTATATAGTTCTTCTTATTGCGAAGTTTCCATACTTTCAAATTTATAAAGTCAATTAATATTTATAAACTTTTGCGAGTATTATAGCTGAAAATAACTGTCATGGCCTCATTCACCATGATGTCGTAAAAAAAAAGAAAAAATTATTATAAAATGTATATTTATTTTCGATTAAAAAATTTAGAAAGTCATACCGGCTGAATTAAGTTGTTTGTAGCTTTGCGTATTTTCCAATTTAATAATTCTTCCTTGGGATTCAAGATTATTAATCAACATAGACAAAGGTTCTAGTTCATTGGTTTCTAGCAAATCAAATTCTCTTATAAATGAAATAAAGTGACTAAAATAAGATATCCAATGCGCTTCAAGTGATAAGTGTACAATCTTTTCAAAATGATTCCAATATATATGAGCAATAATTCTAAACATTTGTCTGCATATGCCTTTAATATCCCTCAAAAATGATGGTGGAAATGCCATTCCTGATTTTGTTGGGAAAATTGTTTGGTCATTCACTTTGTTACTTATCCACGTTAGAGCATAATCAATATATTCATTAGCAGGTAAGGAGGCAGAACGGTTGTTCGGCATTAACCATACATATTCTGTTCTTGGATCTGCATTCATAGTTGGATATTTATCAGGGGTAACATATTCCGCAATCACACCATAAAATTTGTTCAAATGATTATAAAATTCAAAGACATTTAATGCTAGCCATTCGTGATAATCAACATACATTGGGATTTGAACAATAGTTTTATAAGATCCTTTGACAAGTGCAGTTTTTATAAATGGTTCACACATGAATAATGGTAATGACTGATTTGTTGAATCAGGCACACCGTGCTGTTGGACATGAAACGGTGGCTGATCTTGAAATTGAGAAAATTGAATGTTTGGTTGTTGTTGTTGTTGTTGTTGTTGTTGCATTTGAGAATATTTGTATGACCTAACTGATTGCTTAGATGGTGATTGAGTTTTTCGTAGTGAAGTACCGGAAGCATTAGTTGTTGAATAAATGCTGCTTTGATTCACCAATGATGGATTTGAATCGTTTGCAAAATTTGGTTCATTGAACTTTTGATTATTTACCTGTTGTTTCTTCTTTGAACCCCGTGTAAAACCCCTAAAATAAAACAAATTTAAAAAGATTGCGAAAAGGCGTCAGTATTTCTGGTTGATGTTGAGAGAAACAAATTGGAGTTCATACTGCCCATGTTTCAAAATAAGAAAAAAAATAAGCAAAAAAAGAAAAGAAAAGATTTATACATACTTGATGGTATTGAAAAAAGACATCTTTATACAGTATATCTGCTAGCCTTCAAATACTTGAAATCAGACTATTTTAATTCGTTGTTGATGTGAATAAATCAATATTAATGTTAGAACCTTAACAAAAACATGTCCAGTTCCTCAACAAACTTGAGAGCGATCAAATATGTACACACCGAAATACACAAACACACAGAGGGACTGCAACCACTGGGGCGCGTCTGTTGATGTTTCCCTTCGACATGAATACATGTAACTTTGAGGAGCCTTGATGGGATATGAAAACTTAATCTTTACTGTAAGTGATTCTTATAGTATAAGTAAAGACAACTCCAAAATATTTGATGGACGTTGAATATGATTTTCAAGGTGAAACTTCTGGGTTTGGGTTTAGTACAGAACTCCACCCATTGAATCCGGAAGCAATTCTAAATGAAGAACAAGTGAGTACAGAATTTAAAGTCAAACTTTACGAAGGAAGACAAAAATTATTGATCTTTGATAAAACAGTGGTATGGATGGCAGGAACATTGTTGATCCGCCAGATTAATTTGGAAAATCCCATAATTGATTGTTTTTTCACTGTTTTTAGTCAAGAAAGTTCTCATAATAGTGATTTTATCAATGATACTCCTGATCATAAAGTATTAGTTGTAGTGCTGGAAGATCAAATTAGAGTTTATGATAAATTAAAACCTCTGTCAATTGTTAGCTTTCCAATTCATATTCAGAACGCATTTCCTTTTTACAGGGGAATTGTTATTGGAAAGAAGCATGATTCCACAGCATCGTCCAATTTTCATACAAACAAAAATACGTTTCCAATTGATCCGAATAAATTTACACAAGAATCTCCATATTCTGCACAGTCTCCAACTCCATTTCTATCGCATAACAATTTTTTAAATTCATCATCCTCCTCCTCCTCATCTATTGCTTATTCAGAAGGCAATTTTCTAACGCTTACAGACCCAGTAGGAGAATTAGGATTAATTGTTTCATCGTCAACATCTTCGTTCTCTTCAAAAGAATTAATTGTATTATATCCTGAATATACTTCGTCAACGTTGGCCGCAACTTATAACTCTTTAGACAAAACAATTACTATATATCATACTAGATACTTATCAAGATCAAAGAGGTCTAAGTCCAAATCTGTATTAGGTCATAATTCTTCTACTAGGAAAAATAGCAAACGATCCATTTCCGGAGGAAATATGATGCTTTCATCAACATCAAGGTTTTTGGATGATGACGCTAGAAATTCAAGATTTACATCCAACCCGCTTTCCTATGACAGAATGGCATCAGGAACAGAGTATCTCTCAGATACAGTTGGCACAATGTCTTCTTCGGTTGACAATTGGACATTGAGAAAAGAGGCTATTTTCACTAAATTAATATCAATACCATTTAATTCGGATGTGTCCTATTTAAAAGTTTTTAATATTTCATACAATGATAAGGAAGCAATAGTAATTGTAAACTTGGAATTTCATTTGATCACTATTTATCTTATTGAAAAATCATCATCACAGGCTGTTCCATCAAAATTTAAAGAGACTATTACAATTGATGGATTGGATGCTGCCAAATTTGATATGGGTACTACTAACTCAACTTATATTGCATTCTTACACAGTAATCGTGAAATTGTGTTATACAATCCATTCTATGGTTTATTTTCGCCTTCTATACAAATACCAACATCGTACTCACCAGTAGTCAGTATTGATGATATCAGTGATTTGGAAATATCGTTACTCTGTGAGGATGGTAAACATTATACAATTTATCTACAAACTAAAGTTGTAGGAAAACATATCAACATTCTTATAGAGTCTTTAAAATATCTCAGTCATGACTTGATATACGAGAACTTTTGGCTTCAGTGGTGTGCCAATATGTCTCTAAATATTCCAAATTGTGATGAATGGAAGCTTTATGTTATCACTTTATTATCAGTTAGTTTGCCGGATAATCTTGACCTCAGTCAAACAGATTTCAATACGAATGAAATAACAAAGCTACTTCCATATGTTGAAAAAGCTAGACTTTTAAACAAAAAGCCAGAATCAATGACATTTACTAATAATGCAGATTTATCACTGGAGCCATTATTGCCCAAAATAGTATTAGCGTTACACTTAGTACGAGAAGATTTGAGATTGAATATTTTAGCTCAAGAACAATTCAACAAACTTTCTGTTTTTCTATCTCAATTAATTTATTGGATGTCTTGGTCTAGGGCTTGGCATTTATATTATAAAATAGACAATCAAAAAATAGACAAATCTTTGAATTTTCCATTGGCAGAATATATATCCAAACCTCCAAACATTATGGAATCCCTTAGTAGTTTATTTTCCAATAAACTTGTTTCTTATATTACATTTTCAATTATTGCAGGTGAAGATGAAACAGTTGATAGTCTTATAACACCGAGGACATACAATATATTAAGATTATTTGAGGTGATAATTTCTTCTGAATTTGAAAATCTCGATTTGATTAGAACTATGGTATCATCAGGTGTTAATGCATCCGAAATGGAAACATATCCACCTGGAATATTTTTTATTTTCAAAAATACTATTGAATTATGCCAGAAGAAGATTAAATCCAATTGGAATGTTTCCAGAGATGAACTGAAATTAATTGGAAGAAATGATCTTTTACAGTTAAATTCTTCTAATGGTAGGTTTACATTTAATACACTCACTAGTGAGCTTTTACCGAAACCTATGAATGAGATTTTAGCCCAATTGTCAAGCAATGAGGTTCTTGGTGCATGGGATGACCATGCAGAAGCAGACAAATTTCATGTTACTAGATTAATTTTTTCACAAGATCGTCGTTTTTATGAATTAACAAAGTTATTACAAACATCAAAGGTTCAAACCGTAACTTACGAGGCAGATCCTAACCTAGATGACCATGAAAAATTGCTTCATCAGCGTTCCATATGTGCAACAGTTGCTTTGAGGACGTTGACCACACCAATAGGTAGAGGTGCAGTTTTCAATTGCAGCAGAAAACCATTAATTACCGAAGGCTTCCCTATTCCTAAAATGAACTTTAATACTTTAATTTTACCTGACAATATTAATGTTACCTTGGAGACTGACGTTATACCAGAATATTTGTTTGCGTGGGGTTATTTCCATAATGGTGCTAGTGCAGGTCTTTCAGTCTCTAAAGAATTTAACGAAATTAGTGGGAGCTGGGTTGTATTCAACAGACCTCCAGTGCTAAATGC
This sequence comes from Pichia sporocuriosa, assembly GCA_030574275.1. Taxonomy (NCBI): domain Eukaryota; kingdom Fungi; phylum Ascomycota; class Pichiomycetes; order Pichiales; family Pichiaceae; genus Pichia; species Pichia sporocuriosa. Next base: position 23,273 of record JAJMES010000273.1, read on the forward strand.
GCAACATGCAGGCTTCTTACTGGGATTGGGTCTAAATGGTCATTTGAAACAACTTGAAGAATGGCATATTTATAATTATTTAGGACCTAAACACATCCATACAAGTATAGGTTTATTAATTGGAATGGCTGCAAGTTTTAAAGGAACAATGGATATCAAAATGACTAAAGTTTTATCTGTTCATGTTGTTGCCTTTTTACCTACTGGATCGACAAATTTAAACGTTCAATTACCTGTTCAGACAGCAGGTCTTATAGGTATAGGATTGGTGTACCTTGAATCACAACATCGTAGGATGTCTGAAGTTTTATTGGCACAAATAAGTTCTGTTCTAATAATCAACGATAAGAGGGTTGTTAGTGAAGGATACCAACTAGCTGCAGGTATCGCACTAGGATATATTAATTTAGGTAAAGGTGAAAAAATGCAATCTGCTCATGACACTCATATAATTGACAGTTTGATAGCATACGGAACTTCTGTCAGAGATGTTCAAACATTAAAAGAGCTTGATAAATCATGTTCAGGTGCTGTTATGTCTTTGATGTTTATGTTTCTGAAAACTAACAATATTGATATTGCCGAAAAATTGAGTTTACCAAAGACAATTCAATTATTAGAATATATAAGACCTGATTTGTTGATGCTTCGATGTTTGGCGAAGAACATGGTTTTGTGGAATAAAATACAACCGACAAAAGATTTTGTGGAAGAACAAATACCTCAATGTGTTGCTAGGAAATATTCACTTGAACTTATTGATACTCTAAATACGAACATTTTGCCATATATAAATATTTTAACTGGTGCATTATTATCAATTTCTATTTGTTACGCATCGACGGGAAATGTGAATGCCAAGATAACTTTATTATATTATTTCGATATTTTATTCAGTTTAGGTTCCTTAGATCATCAAAATTATGATACAAAAGTGGCATTGATTGGAGTCCGTAATTCACGTGATGTTGTTATCTTAGGGTTATCAATTATAATGGCGGGCACTGGAGATCTTGACGTTATGAGGAGATTAAGATACCTTCAAGGTATCAATGATGAGTATACCAAATATGGAAATTATATGGCAATTAATATGTCATTGGGGTTTTTGTTTCTAGGTGGTGGACAACAAGCGTTCAATACAAATAATAACTTTGCTATTGCATCTTTAATAACTTCTGTATATCCGATGTTTGGCTCTAATAATTATGAAACATTAGGTGATGCTGATGGTAGAGGTAATAGTGAAATTAATGATCTTCATTTACAGGCATTACGTCATTTTTGGGCATTATCAGTTGAGAACAGATGCTTGATAGTTCGAGAGGTTTGTAACGAAAAAGCGGTCAAAGTTGATGTTGATGTTTTGTTAAAAAATGATGTGAGTCTTAAAGTGTCATCACCATGTTTATTACCAGACTTAAGTTTAATTCATAAAATAAGTGTCAGTCCAAATAATACATATTTTCCAGTTGAATTTGATCTTTTGAGGTCGGATACGAAAGCAAACGACATCTTCAAAAAAAAATTGAATTTGTATGTAGATAAAAAAGGAATCTATAAAAATTTGAAACTTGATTTTATTGAAAGGGTGAATATGGATCAGAGATTAGATTATACTAATTTTAAAAGAGCTAACACATCAGGGATTAATTGCCTCAAAGAATTGAATATTTTTAACGATTTGAAACCGTTTGAAAAGGACATATTATTTAATTCTATTCAATCGGGAAGCGATGGACATTCTATTAATTCCACAGTTTTTGATTTTAAATATGAGATTGAACAGATTGTAAACAATGCGTCTATATTAGATGATGATAAATTAATGAATTTGAAACTAATTTTTAATTTTGTGGATAGTATAATTCTATTGAATGAGGATAAAGAATTAGTCCGAAGAGCTAAGAAAAGAAAGCGGAAATTTTTGGGTGTTGGGGATAATAATTTGGATGATTATTTCAATTTGGAAGAAAATGAAGATAATTTGGATGATGCCAATCTATCAGGAGGTCTAAATTATTTGAATATAGAATTTATGGAAAAATTGAAAAAAGATTTATTCTCCAAGATAGGATAGATTAGCATAACATATAAAGTGAAGGTATTATGTAAATTAGTTTATTTAGTTTCTAGTTATGATATAAATAATTTTGCTATATACAAGAATAATTAATGGTGATCTAATCATCCAGTTCGCAAATACATTGACCCATTTTAATGTATTGATTTTCTTCTAAAGTGAACTTTAGATTTTTTGGAGCTTCAAAAACTAAAACAACAGTAGAACCTAACATAAATCCACCCATTTCCTCGCCTTTAAGTAAAGGTTCACCCTTCAATAAGGAAGACGCACTTGAATAACTAGCTTCATAACATGTATTTTTCTTTAATTTTTCACCGTTCAGTATTCTAGTGTTAGTAACTAAATCTTTGTCGAAATTAATTTTTATTGAGCCAACATTTGTAGCACCAACCGGTGTCATACTAAAGAAACCATATTTCCAATAACCTAATAAAGCGACACGTTCATTCAACACAAACAAGTTAGAAAATGAATTTTGGAAATAAGGAGCAACTGAGTATAGTTCTCCAACGAAATGACGACGTAAAGTTGAGACCCAAGTAACAGGAGAATGGAAACGATGGTAATCACCTGGAGCTAGATAAATTACAACATAAAATAAATCAGTTGCAGAAGTTGTTGGGGTTAAAGCAGTTGTTGCCTTTAATATTTTAGAAGTTGAAGGGTGTAAATTTGATTTTTCACCTTGTTGAGAGAAATCAACCAGTGATTGTTGTTGATCTAAATCTGAGCTACGAGCTGTACAATCTTGATTTGTATTATTTAACAGATGAGATAAGAAATCCGAATCATTGGTATTATCTTTTTCAATATCATAATCTAAAGATTGGGAACGAGCAGTTTGATGAGATTCGGAAGCACCTAGTAAAGCTTCTAATTTATAAGTCATACCTTTAACTTGTTCAATTCCACCATCATGATCAACCTTACCAAATTTTAATACCCTACCATCAGAAGGTGAAGTGATCAAAGCAGTTGGATCAATTGGACGAGATTCTGGTTTGATTTGACGATAAAAAAATTCAGCTAAATTTTTATAATGTGTTAAATCTGGATCCAGCATTTCATTTAAATTAACGCCAAATATAGAAGAATACAATTTATAACCTGATTCACGCATAGGAACTGGCAGTGTGATATTGTTAAAGCGACCCCATAACCGAGATAATGTGTTCAATGGCAGATAAGAATACAGGAACAATGGCCAGGATGTAGGCTTAATAAGTTCGTGTTCATTTATAGGAGCAGTTTCTTGATAATCTTTAATACAAACAACAACGAGTGCACCCAATGTAATCAATGCAAATGCTCTAAATGGCCTCCTCCGTTTCGAATTTGTTATACTTGATTGATCTTTTAATTGTTGTGTTGAATATGCTGCATAGTCTTTCAATGGAACGTTTTTTACAAAAAAAACCTTCGAATTAGGTGAATGAAAATGACACAAACTTCTTGTTTTCAATGAACGAAGAAGCATATTGTACTATTGATTGATTTATTATATTCCAAAGTGAATTTAAGCAATTACACAATTGAAAAATCTATAGTTGAAAGATTCATGATGGAAAAGATAAATAAAAAGAAAAAAAAAAAAAAAAAAAAAAAAAAAAAAAAAAAAAAAAAAAAAAAAAAAGAAACAAAAAAAAGAAAAAGAAAAAAGAAATTTTACAAGCGACTATCGACGCATGAATATTTTAGTTTTCAAAAATTTTTTTTTTTTTTTTTGATCTTTTTTGTTAAAATTTGGTTTTAACGGAGGGCAAAAAAGGTGAATGTTACGGTTTCACACCTTTATATTTTTAATTTAGTTAGAGTTGATAAAGTATAGTTATTATTATTATTATTATTATTATTATTATTATATATATATAATCAATTGAACAATTTGAAATTAGCTGATAAAAAGAAATAAAAGAATATGACAATTGAAGAATCGAAAACTGTATCTATTGCACCATTGGTACTTCTTTCGGTTGTGGATCATTATGAGAGAATTGTAAAATCATCAGAATCATCAGTAGTTTCAAATAACAAAAGAGTAATTGGTGTTATTTTAGGTGATAACAGTTCAAACAGTAAAACTATAAGAGTATCAAATTCATTTGCTATACCATATGAAGAAGATGAGAAAGATCCAAATATTTGGTTTTTAGACCACAATTATATTGTTTCAATGATGGAAATGTTCAAAAAAATTAATGCAAAGGAAAAACTTATTGGTTGGTATCATTCAGGACCAAAATTAAAACAAAATGATCTTAAAATTAATGAGCTTTTAAAAAATTTTACACCAAATCCATTACTATTAATTGTTGATGTTAATTCAAATGATAAAATTGATATTCCAACTGATTGTTATATGGCTGTTGAAGAAATCAAAGAAGATGGATCACCAAGTGAGAAAACTTTTATTCATTATCCATCGATAATTGAAGCAGAAGAAGCGGAAGAAATTGGAGTTGAACATCTATTAAGGGATATTAGAGATGAAAATCGTGGTAATTTAACAATTGCATTATCAAATAATTTTAAATCTTTAACTTCATTAACTGAAAGATTATCAAATATTGTTAAATATCTCAATAAATTAATTTTAGGAGAATTACCAATAAATAGCACCATCTTAGGGAAATTACAAGATATTTTTAATTTGTTACCAAATATTTCACAGATTACAGATATTCAAGAGGGTAACCCAGCTAAAGTAGATACACAAATATTTTCACATGAAAGAAAGTTAGCTACTGTATTTAATGTAAAGACTAACGATGAACTAATGATACTATATGTAAGTAGTTTGGTTAGGTCAATTATTGCATTTCATGATCTTATAGACAACAAAATTGAAAATAAAAAGGCAAATGATTTATCAAATGAATCAAAATCAGATGAGAATGGTAATAAAAAATTAGACACACAATCATCAGCTGGTACTGAAGAACCTTCTGATAAAGACACCGCCTCTACTAAAAAGGAAGGATCGAAATAGTAAAAGGAAATAAGCATACACATTTATATCTATATATAGAGACAGATATATATGTATGTATATCTAATGATAAATAGTATCCAATAATTAACTAATCAATCAATCAACAATTCTTATTTACCCGGAGAAGCTCGCAATGATATTTTTTTTTTCTTGTTTTTTTTGTGTTTTTTTGTTTTTTTTTTATAAGTAAAGAAGAAGATGGAAAATGACGGTGCCGTAATTAATTAATTGATTGAATAGATGGTTGGTGGATAATATTGTGTATTTATTTAATTTAGCCTCTAATATTATTATCATTTGATATAAGGGGGGATAACAATTCATATTTAGCTGTATATATTTAGATTTATTTCGGGAAGATTTATAATTTTCACATTTTATTGCTTATATTCCATTCCTCAATTAGAGCTACTAATGATCAATTTGATAATACTATAATATAATATAAAATTAATTAACTGATTCATTGTACTCTCTATTACTTTATTCATTCATTTATTCATTCAATCATACATAGATATATCAAATATAATATTCAATCTATCTAATAGAACCCTTTTTTAGACCATGATTTACATATCAAAAATTCCAGGAAATTCATTTTCATATCCTATTAAAAGGAATTTGACAACAACAACCACAACAAAAGCTGCAACGTCACATTGTTTAGATATTACAAATTTATATTATTCAAACAATCTTTTCAACAATAATTCATTAAATTTTATAGGGAGAAAGACATCATCTATACTGAGATTTACACCAAATTATAGATTTACAACACCATCACATTCAATAAATAACAAAATATCAACTAGGTCGCTGTTTTCTTCGCATATAAATAAATCAACAGAAACTTGTGTACATAAGAAATCTCCATTAGATGCAGTTTCAAATTTATGCCATCCATCATCAACATCAAAAAATACATCAACAAATTCTCATATACCATTTGATGTTAAATCAAAGAATAATAAAAAGGATGAAAGATCGGTTTTAGAACAATATTTACAAGGTGAACCTAAAACTCTTAAACAATTGGTTGATCCTTACAAAACATTAACAAAGCCTAATTTAACATTCTTAGTTATGCTTTCATCAATTTGTTCATATGCTCTTGCACCAGATACTGTAAATATTAGTGATTTTGTGTTTCTTACAATTGGTACTTTGATGGCATCAGGTGCCGCCAATGCAATTAATATGGGTCGTGAACCAAATTTTGATTCTCAAATGGTTCGTACTTCTTTGAGACCGGTTGTTACAGGTTTAGTTAAACCTAAAGAAGCTTATACATTTGCTGCAATTACAGGTACAATTGGTTGTACAATTCTTTATTTCGGTGTTAATCCAATAGTTTCTGCTTTAGGTGCAACTAATATTGTACTATACAGTTGGATTTATACTTCATTAAAACGTAAATCAATTTTAAATACTTGGGTTGGTGCTCTCGTTGGTGCAATACCTCCATTAATGGGTTGGGCTGCTTGTTCTTCATTAAGCGATCCAGGTGCATGGTGTTTGGCTTTATTATTATATGCTTGGCAATTTCCTCATTTTAATAGTTTAAGTCATAACATTAAAGATGAATATAAACGTGCTGGTTATGTTATGACAGCTTCTGTTAATCCAAAATTAAATGCTCGTGTTGCATTAAGATATTCACTTTTGATGTTTCCAATTTGTTTTGCATTGTCATATTTTGCCGTTTGTGATAATATTTTCGCATTAGATTCTTCAATACTTAATGCGTGGATGACTTATAATGCTTTCAAATTTTGGCTCCAACAACGTTATAATTATTCAGCTAAAGTAATAGCCGCAGGTGGTGCAACTGCTTCTGATATAGCTTCAGCTAATGCATGGGCAAAGAAAACTTTTTGGAGTTCTATTTGGCAATTACCCGTAGTTCTTGCTCTTGCAATGTTACATAAGACAGGCCAATGGGACCGTTTCTTTGGATCAAATGATGATGAAAAAGTTGAATTGCCTTTGAAATAAATTTGTATTAAATCAATCCAACTGATCCAAATGAGGGGGGGAAAAATAAACAATTAAACAATAATAACCAAAACTACATCAAAAAAAAAAGAAAACACATGCATTTTATATAGTGAATGTACGCCTGTAAATAATTAATATTAACCTTTTAATAGTATATTATTTTTCTCTGACCGATTTATTATTATTCAATTAATCCTTGTTTGTAACATGTATTTTAATGTTTTTATTGTTTTTCTGAAAAATAGGAAAAAAAATTAGAGGAAAACGAGGATCATTTCACGTCAACTCTTCTGTTATCAATGTTTCTTGTTGTTAACAACATCTCTTTTTTCTTATTTTTCACAACTATATATTATACACTGATTTGCATAAACTATGTATTTACCTAATATAATTCCATCAGGTATACGCACAGATTGGATGCACGTAGCATCAAGTGAACGTAAGCAAATCAATCAGAGACATGAAAATTTAACGACAACATCTACAACAACAACAACAACACCTAGTGCAAATCAAACATACAATACAAATACAAGGGGAAGGATGTCTGATTTTCCACCACTTTCGTTTTATACACCTGTAAGGTCAACTCCTTTATTTTTCAATTATACGTCAAAAAATTCGTTATCAATGTTTGAAAATTCGAAAAGATCATCATCAAATTTTAAACATGATAATAGATTTGAAGGAATGGAACAAATTGGACTTGAAATTGGTACCAGGTTACAAAAATTGAAAGAAAATGAAACTTGGGGATATAACTGGATAACACCTTTAGGATTAGATAAGACAATGCTACAAATATTGGACGATTCCAATGATGATGCAGAAGATATTGTTGATGAAGAAGAAGAAAGAGAAGCAAGAAGAGGTGAGGAAGAAGATAATTATCAAAGAGAAACCGGACAAGAATATAATGATGTAATTGATAATGGCGCTGTCAATAATGTTGGTGTATTGCAAGATGAAGATAACAACGAAAGTACTGAAGTTACTGATATGATGTCCGAAAATTTTGGTCAAATGCGTAGAACCAGTTCTAATTTTGAAGATACTGAAAATGAAAATCACGATGATCATGATCGACCAATTTATGGGAATGAATCTTCAACGGGTGAAGGATATATTAATGAACGTGATTTAGATGAAGATCTCAGTGATCACGATATAGATAATACCAATTATAGCGACATTAGTGTTTATCAAGAGGAAAACTATAGAGATGATTATGATGAAGAGGAAATAATAGAAGATGGAAATGGCGAAGAAGAAAGTGATGAAGATGTTGGAAATGATGCAATTGTAGGCATACAATATGATGACGATGGAGATGATTATGAAAATGAATATGAAGCCGCAAGAAGTTTTCATGTTGTGGATACCAGGACATCTATACTAGATAACCAATCAAGGTCAATTTTGCATAGTAGCTTTCATGAGGATATTGAAAGTTATACGAATCCCGCTTCACATATGGTAACAAGTAAAATGCCGACCAGAGGTGACGATTCTGGACGACTCTATTCAGCCGAGGACGAACGATATTTTATGGCACTTGAAGATTACCAAGATGATCATAGTATGTTAGAGGGAAAAAGCAATAAAATATACAATTCTCGAGGCGTGTCAATATCAGAAACTCCATTTATAAGAGGATCAAATTATTCCGTCAGAAGAAACGCAAATACAGGCTCCACAGATTCTCCAAATTTGACTACCCCAACAACAATCAACTCAGCGACGGCCAACCAAATTACCACAGGAAACACATCGACAGATAATGAATTTCATGAGGCCGATTTTGATATGACTTTAGAATGAGTCTTTGTGATAAAATATACAGTTTTTGCTAGATAAGTAAAGTGATTAAATAAATTATTAATTAATTATACCGCTCTATCATCGCTTTTTAAAATCAATTTACCGTTTTTATCTACCTGGACTACCTTAGATTTCAAAAGATGAATTGCTGGGACCATCCATTTACCACAACTACATCTTCCGCCTTTCCAATTCCACCCTCCAATTTTAGAACAGCATTTATAACAATCTAATCTTCCTTCTAATTGATCAAAATCTCCATTACTGTTGTTTGTTTCATTTACTATCTTTTCACGCATCCAAATCAATGGCTCAGTGAAAATATGTGTACACTCAGCTTGCCCCTGTTGTCTGTTAATAACACGTTTACTTCTATATGCATTCTTTGTAAAATACATTTGTTTATCGTCTTTGTCAAATGGTGGAGCATGTGGTATGAAGACTTCACTACTTGCCAATAAAGATCTACATTTAGCACATTTAAATCCAAACCATTTATCATCTTTATTTTCTAAGCTATCATCAACAACACTAAACTGGTTAGAGCCATCGTCTAAATTATTATCATTATCATCATTATTGCTTAAATTATTTTGTAAAATATTCGAAATTAAATATTCCATTCTGTATGCTCTCCAACGTTGTGATATTTTACGTAGTTTCTGAACATCAACACACCAATCTGATTCTTTGTAAATTTCCAATTGTTCAATGAATCCATCATTTGGTTGAAATGTATGTTGTGGATTGTTCCTTCTTATTGCATGTAATGCATGAGAAAGTGGTAAATTATGTCTATTCATTAAATAAGCGCATAAGAATCCCACACTCCTTGAAATACCAGATTGACAATGTATTAAAACTGCATCACCTGATAATGATGGTTTGAGCTTTTCCTTTTCAACGAGTGCATTTTGTATTTCATCATTAGATATTGATGTATATATAGTTTTCAAAATTAATTTATTAACTGCTGGAATATGTGGTAGGATAATCTCAGTCGGTAAATCATCGATTGGAATCTGGAGGTGATTATATGGTGCTTGTTTATATTCATCTGGAATATCTGATTTTGTTATTGATATGATAGTCTTAATCTTGTATTCTTCAAACAAATTTTTCTTATCTAACAGTGGTTGAATTGATGATATATAAACTGGACCAAGTGTCCTATAAATATTTGGATCTTCTGACATAGTAGTTAGATGGTGTAGATATTTTATTGTCAATAAAAAGAGACTAGGAATAAATTACCAAAGTTTTTTTTTTAAAAAATAAAAGAAAAGTGAAAAAAAAGGTGGAAGAAAAAGGTGAAAAAAAAAAAATGAAAAAAAAAATTTTAAAAAAAAAGATCAAAATCATGTCGGTGGAAAGAAAAAACGTATTTTGCCAGTCAAACAAAAATAAAAAAAATGGTATTAACTATTATAAAATAAATAAGTAAAAAACTATATATACATAATTAGACAAGATGTATTCATAAGACATTAACTAATAATTATTACCATGTCTAGCATGGTTTGAATAAGGTTTATCCATACCTTGATTATTACCCATCATAGGAAATCCCATGTTTGGTACAAACATCGGATACTGTGGCATAGGGTAATAATATTGAGGTTGCATGGCAAAACCCATATATGCTTGTTGTGGATGTTGTGAATGTTGCGGATGTTGTGGATGCTGTGGGAATGCTTGCTGTGAAATAAATACAGGTTGTTGCATTGGAATATTTGCTGGGGGTTTATTTTCTAGATTGAAAAGTTCAGAGTATGAAATTGAGGTAGTTTCAGGCCAAGATGGGTCAGCATGGAATGTTTGAACCATCGGTATTATTTCAATTGATACTGACTCATTCTTTTCATTATATTCATTCTTTGCTGTTAAAAGAATGTTAAATTTATCGTTAAGAATTGGACCTTCGGTATTTTTCTCACTTGAACCAAATGATAAAAAGAATTGTGGGGTTTTCTTAAAACGTGAATTGGAGTTGTTATTATTATTACTATTATTTTGACTTTGGTTATATTGAACTCCGTTACTATTATTGTAATGATTTCTATATGACATTGATGGTGAAGCATATTGTTGGTTGTTTATCATATTACGAGATTGATAGCGAGGTTGTTGATTTTGTAACATATGTGTATTTTGATGAGGTTGTTGATGATTTTGTTGATGCTGATGTTGTTGTTGTGGTGGTGGAAGTGGTTGCGATGGTTGCGATGGTTGAGATGGTTGAGATGGTTGAGATGGTTGTTGTTGTTGTATATGTGGTGTACGTGATAAATTTTGTTCATTGTTAACAATGGATTGTTTTTGTAATTGTGGAGATTTTTCTTTCGTTGTAGAAACAGTTTGTTTTGTTTGAGGTTGTTGTTGTTGTTTTTGTTGTTGTTGTGAAATTTTTTGAACTTTTGGTTTTATAGTATTAGAAGTGGATGCATCTGGTAATGTAACATTTGACGTAGAATTTGATTGTGATGATACAATTGGCTTTTTCGGTACATTTTCATTTTTATCAATAGATACAGAATTTGAATTTGATTTAACTTGTTGAGATTGTACATTATTTAAAGGTTTATCAGGTAATTTTGCAGTAATTGAATTTTGAGATGATGATATTGGAGTTGAAGTTGAAAAAACAGCTGGATCTTTATGAATTTGAGCAGCACGTTGATTTGGGGGTATATATTGACCAGGGGCATAATTTTTTAATTGTGGAGGTTGCTTTTTAATGTCAATATTAGTCTTTAACATATTTAATAATTTTTTTTCAGATTCAGTATTTTCCCTCAGAACACCAGAATATTTATCTTCTTCATCAATATTTTCAACATCAATTACTTTACCCCTTTCTTCAGCTATATGTAAATTACCATTTGAACTTTGAGATAAAATTTCTTTTGACATTGATTCAGCAAATTTCATCCTTTCTTTGAAATCTGGATTTGAAACATCCAATTTAACAGTATAAGCTTCTTCATCAAATTGAGCATCAATATCAAATTTTTCTTTATTTGCTTTAAATTGATCCCAACCATTTATATTTTCATTATGATTATCATCATCATCATCTAAAGATGTAATTTTAATATTATTATTAGAAAATGAAAGAGAATTATCATCATCATTATCAGGAATCCATTTTTGTAAATCACGTTCTTTTAATGTAGAGTTTGAAATATCTGTATCAATTTTGAAACCTTTTTTAATTGTAGTAGTAGTAGTAGTAGTAGTAGAAACAGAATTATTAGTAGTAGAATTAGTAGTAATATTAGATTTTGGGGTAAAATCCAAATTTTCACATTTAATCATTGTAATTGTTGATTCAGGTAATAATAAAAATTCATCATCATAAATTAAATTATCTTGAGTTGGATATTTCAAAATTAAAGAAGGAATTGAATCTTTAATATCTGAAATTGATTGTAAAATACCAGTAATTTTATTATTTGAATTTGTTGTAACTGTAATTTTAGCACCTAAAGAATTAGCTAAGGCATAAACAAATCTATCTTTCATATGTTTATTAGCAGCATCATAGTCACTTGGTGATAATCTAATACCTGAATTGTTATTGTTGATATTATTGTTATTGTTGGTATTACTAGTAAAAGAATTTTGAGAGAATGATTTCTTCTGCATGGTCAAAATAAAATTTCAAAATATATGAATATGTGTATAGATTTATTTATATGTAGATATGTATATGTTAAATGAAAAAAAAATAATAATAGGTTTTTATATTTGAATAATAAAAAAATGCAATAAATATTTTTTTTTTCTATAAAAAAAAAAAAAAAAAAATTTTTTTCTAAAGTAATCTTCTATTAAACAAATGAAGATAATAGTTGAATCAATAGGATATAAATCAAAATGACAGAATTATCAACACTTAGAACATATCAACAACGACAACAACGAAAGACTATCAAAAATAATTTTTTTTCTTTGGTGGCGTTCTGTTTCGAGAAAATTAAAAATTAGAAATTAAAAAAAAAAAAAAAAAAAAAAAAAATTAAAAATTTAAAAAAAAAAAAAAAGAAAAAAAAAATTCTTTCAAATTTGATTGGGTAGAAATATTATGTAATCATTTTTCTAATTAAATCTTCTTCTTTTCTTTGTTTGCTGTTGCCGTTTTTGTTTGAAGTTTCGTTGTTTTGTTGTTCCATTTCCTTTTCTTAGTTGTAATTTGAACCTACTATTATTGCGTTACATTTTCTACTTCTAATTTATTTTAGTTTAATTTATTACTTTCTATTTTTTTTTTCTTCATTATTTTTGATTTTATCTTTTTAGATTTTTAAAATCAACTAAATTCTATATATTTTTGTTATACACAATGAGACCAACATTCCCAAGATTTAACGCAGCTGTATGTATTATTATACAATTATAATTATATTTGAAATCATTTAACGAATTTACATTGTATCGACAATTTAACTCAATTATATTCGTTTTTAAAAATCATATTCTTGCTTGATTGATTAATTCTTCATGGATTTATTTTACCAACCTTTCAGAATATTTATACTAACAACTATAATGTATCCTTTTTTTTTTCCATTCATTTACTTAATTCTTACAGAAAGCATCAGGTTTCAGTGTCCCACCTGAATTATATCCATTATATGCAGCATGTTTTGTTGTTGTCTGTTCAGCTTCTTATTTCAGTTACAAGAAGTTAGCAACCGATAGAACTTTAAAACTTGGTAGAACTACTCCAACTTTTGATGAAAAACTTCAAGAAGCATTAACTAAAAAGGATTAAATTTGATCATTTCATTTCTTCTATTTTTTTTTTCTTTCTCTTCTTTATTCATCCCCTCCTATTATTATTCTCGATATATCTTTTATCATTATCATAAACATCATTTGTTATTATTTAATTCTTGTTTTACCTTTTTTATATTATTTAGATATATTTTATTTATTTATAAATTTATTATAATTAAGAAAAAAAAAAAATATTTATAAAAAATATTTATAATCTTTTTTTTTATTGTATTCTATTCTATTCTATTCTATTCTATTTACACGACATATAAACATTAGTTTTCTTTTAAATTGGTATAAACCTGTGAAATATCTTCAATATCATCTAATAAATTCATAAATTTTTCAAAACTTGCCATCGTATCAGAATCATTGATTTCAACCATGGTATCATCATTTGGTATATATTCAATATTCATCTCTTTAATTTTATATTTATTCTTTAAATCTTTAGCAATCTTACCAAATTCTTTAGCATCTGTTATAATTTCAACTAAATTACCATCTTTTCGTTCACTAATTAATTCATTTTCATTATCATTCTCAATATCATTGATATCTTCACATCCTTTCTCTATCAATTCATCAAAAACATCTTCACTTGTTAATTCTCCAATATCTAATAAAATAACACCTTTCTTTTCAAACATATATAACGTTGGTGTCATATTTAAATTAAATTTATTAAAACATGGCCTAATAAATCCAATCGTACGATTCTTATTATCTGTAATTGCTTCAATTACAATTGCAACTCCACCTGGACCTAATCCTTCATAAACAACAGTTTCCATCTTATCAGTATTCTTTGATTCTCCCGTACCTCTCTTAATTGCACTTTCAATAACTTTCTTTGGTATACTCAAACTCTTGGCTTTATCAATAACATTTGCTAACATAATATTTTGTGTTAAATCAGCTCCACCAACTTTTGCAAAAACTTGAATTTGTCTAGACATACGAAATGATACTGCTGCTCTAGCTGCATCATTTGCTGCCTTTTTATGTTTAATAGTCGCCCATTTTGAATGTCCTGATAATGATTTATTACTTGAATGAATTAACCTTTTGTTATTTTCAATACAGATATTTCTAACAGTTGTTAACCCAATCCGATTTTTAATTGAAATCATATTCCAATATTATATGTTTTTGACTCTATTTGATTCTATTTATTTATATCTAAAATAAAATTAAAAAAAATAACTAACGATTACTTTTAAACTCTATCAATCTTCTAAAGGCCGAATGAATAACTGAAAACTTCAACAACGAGCGACCGACTCTCATCATACTTCGAAAATTTGGCGCTTTCCCGGATTTCATGTTTATTTGGCTGCTTAAAAAAAAATGAAAAAGACAGCTAGAATTGTACTCAATCTGAACTATATATTTACATTGATATTATCGCTTTATTGATATTTCACATAACATTTGATTCAAAAAAAGTATTCTAATATATATATATATTTATCTATAAACAATGGCATCAGAAGCAACGAAAAATAGAACACTAATAGCTTGTATGGGTGATGAAGATACAATTACTGGTATGCTACTTGCTGGAATTGGACAAGTTACAAATGAACCTGGCAAGGAGAAAAATTTCCAAATGTGTAACGATGATACAAAAAATGAAGAATTATCATCAAAATTTGATGAATTTACAACTAGAGATGATATTGCAATCTTATTAATAAATCAACATTTAGCTGATAAAATTAGATTCCAAGTGGATTCGTTTACAGCTCCTTTCCCTGCAATACTTGAAATACCTTCAAAAGATCACCCATATGACCCTGAAAAAGATTCTGTTTTAAGAAAAGTTAGAAGATTATTTGGAGATTCCTGATCTTGTTTTAAATTATATATCGCCTTTACACTCTTTTTCTTTTATATCTATCTCTAAAAAAAAGATAATTCAATTTAATTTTTTGTATTAAATTATAAATGTTCTAAAATATTTAATTCTTTCCCTTCCTCTTCTTACTCTTCTTTTTACTCGATGTTTTTGATTTTGGCTCTGGTACTGTTTCTGCTTTTGCTTCAATCTCATTTTCCTCCGGCTCAACTTCCTCAGTATCTGCCTCAGCTTTAGCTTCTGCAGCTATATCGTTCGTCTCGCTTTTTTCTTCAGTATCATCTTCAACTATAAGATCTCTATCTTCTTTAGACTCTTTAGATTCAGTTGTTTCCGGTAGAATATCAGATTCTTTGTTTTCAGATGTTTTACTTTCATCCATTTCCCCTGGCGTCTCTGTTGGAACTGACTCGGCAGTTTCTATCGCATCAGTATTGTTTTCCACAGATTTAAATTCTTCTTCGCCTGTCTCTTCAGCTGATGTCGCAATTGGTTCAAGAACCTCTTCTCCGCTCAGTGCTTGAGCAGGTTCTTCAATCGGTATTTCAGTTGAGACTTCAATTGCTTCTTCAGCTGTTTCTTCAGTTGATTCTGCGACTGGTTCTGTATTTTCATATTCGACTATTTCATCAGTTGGCGTTTTAACTGTTTCATCTACAGATTCCGATACAGCTTCTTGAGCTTCCGATACATCCTGCACAGCAGGTTGGATGTTTTGCTCTGTTGATACTACAGAATCTTCTGCTACTATTGGTTCATCAGATTTTGATATTTGACCATCTCTAACATCATTATCAACCTTGGCTTCTGGTTTTGGTTCTAATTCTTCTTCTGGTTCTATTGTAATATCAGGTACAGAATGTTCATTTAATGATTTAATTTCACCATTCTCTTGTTTAGGAACTAATGCATTATCATCAATAAGCCAAAAATCTTTGGTTTTCCAGATTGGATTTTCAGCATCTAAATAAAATTTATTAACACCAACAATTCTTCTTTCTAATTGACATGCCTTCAACCATTCAGGTCTAATTATTGGAATATTCATATTTTTAGCCTTTTGGCATTCAATACCAGAATTCTCAGTACATATAAATTGTGTTGTATCAACTTTAACTTGATTAGAATATGGTTTTGCACCAATTGATTTAATTGCATCATCAATATCACTTAATGAGAATTTTTCATTATTATAATCAATATCTCCAATACATACCGTAATACCAGATAAATCTGTCATTTTATGAGTTCTTAATTCAACAATATTTGAATAATAAACGCCTGATGAAGTTTCAAGTTTTAATTGAAATTTATATGGTGTATCAATTGGTAATCCACTAAATTTAATATTCTTCTTTTGAAATGGATTTTTAACAGGACCTAATTTTGATCCATTTTTATATAAAGTTAATTCTTTCAATTCAGCTGTCCCTAAATTTAATGGTTCCCATTCTAGAACACATGAAGTTTGAGTTATATTAACAATTTTTAAAATTGGATTTTGCGGCTCATGTTTTCCAAAAATTTCAAAAATTTCTTCTTGCAATTCATTGAATTTTTCACGTTCTTCCTTTTCTTTATTAAAATCTCTATCACAAGTAATTTTAACTATTGAACCCGTTGATATACCATCAGGTAATAAAATGGTAGGAAACTCAATAAGATGGTGATCTTTTGTCAATAAAAGAGCCAACGATGCATCCAATTTTCCTACTGTAAGTGACACTTCAACCATTTCCAAATATTCAATTGTAATTTAATTTTAATCAACTGATAAGAATATGTAGCCAAGACAATTGTTTGAGCAATCCCTTTAATCACCAGGCTCATTTTCCCCCCCACTATTCTTAGAGCTTTCAACAAGAGAACAAAACAAGAAAAAACAAAAAAAAAAAAAACGCCACGATTCAATACATTTGGTGTACGGATGTCTTGTATATTTATTTTATTTATTTTTTTTTTTATTTTTTTTTCCGGGAAATTTAAATTCTCTTTAAATTTACATGTTTTTTCTCTTGTTTTTGTCAATTTTGATATTGTAATTATTATTATTTATTATTGGTGAATGTTGTAAGGGTAGAACACAATGAATGAACTTTCTACGGGAAATATAGATGTTAATATAGAAGATGACAATATCCATTCAAGTTTTGCGAAGATATTGAAAGATTTTAGAGTAAAATTTGGTAATGATGATCTTAGAGAGATTGCAATGGGATTTAAGATGGTTACATATCAAAAATTAATGACACTTTATGATTCAGATCCATCACAAACTGAATTAATTTCAAATTGGATTCTTGAATGTAAATTTTGGACAATTTTAGAATCTTTACTTGATGTTAAATTTAATAAACAAATACATAGTTCATTGATGAAAAATAATGAAATTGAAGTTGAGGATGAAATGGGTGATATTTGTGAATATTCATCTGATACAGTCTTACAAGATAAAATTATATCATCAAATAATGAATTATCACAAATTTACACATGTATGAGTGTTTTATCAGATACTTTTAAATTAGATTTTGCAAATCAATCAGAATACAACGATGAAAATGATGATGATAATGAAATAGAAAATTTACAAACTACTAAATGGCTTAATACAATGATGAATTTGAATAATATCAATCCAGATGAGAAAAAAGTTAAAAATTTAGACATTGATTCTCCATTAAGGACAAATTTAGAAATTGATAAAATTGATAAAGAAAAAGATGAAATTTTCTTTAAGAGGGCATTTAAATTATTACTTTCAAATGATTATGAAGATTTGAAAAATTTATGTGAATTAACTAATAATTGGGATTTTTCATTATTATTATCAGGTTTAAATGATAGAATTGATCCAATTATTGATTTAAATGATTTTAGTTATAAAACCATACCATCAGGTATTAAATCAAGAATTATCAGAAGGAGGACAATTTACCAACTTGCTAATAGTGAAAAATTGAAAAATTCACCATATGAAAGGGGATGTTATGGTATTTTATCATCAGATTTTATAACATCAAACGAATTGACAAATAATTGGGAAGAGAAATTATATTTATATTTAGATAATTTATTAAAGGATAAATTAGAAACCAAAATTTTAAAACAATATGAAAAGTTAAATTTAAATTCAGAAATAAATTTAATTTCAAAATTATCAAAACCACCAGTAATTTCAAATTCTATTAGTGATATTTTAAATAAATTATCAAATGACAAAAATCCAATCATTCAAGAACAAAGTAAAAATTCAATTAGAGTTTTAATCGGTTCAATTATATCTGATAACGTTAAAACTTTAATGAATAACACAATCAAATCATTAGATGATATTTTATTAAGCGATGAAAATTTTCAGAATGAATTGACTAATAAATCATATTTATTGAGAATTTTAACACATCTAGCAATAATTTTACAATTAATTTATGGTGAAGAAATCATAAATAATAAAGATTATACAAAATTACTCAAATGTTATATTTTAAGATTAATTTTATATAAATCTTATGAATTAGTACCAATTTATATTTCATTTATACCAACTGATGAAGAAATTGTTGAAATTTATTCGAGTTTATTATTTCAATTTGAATATTCATCAATTGATAGAGATAACCAAATTAATGGTATGCGTCATTTATCATTACCATTAGAATCTATCTTAAGGAAAACAATTGAAAGGGCATTTCACGAAACTATTAAATTTTATCCAACTAATAATGAAATTCAATTAAATTATAAAGTTGATGAAATTGATGAAAAATTATATTCAACAATTTATTGGTTTATTGATTCAGGTATGACATTTGACTGTTTAGATTCAATTATAATTTTATTAAGGAGGTTCTTATTAGTTGGTAAAATTGGTAGTGCGATTAAATTTTTAAGTTCAATTTCGTTACCACAATTAATTGATAATTATAAATATGAAACTAGTGTTTTAACAAATATTAATTCAGATGATGAAAAATCAAAACAAATTGATGAAATTCAACAAATTCCAAATTATAAAATACTTGAACTTACACAATATCATAATTTATTCAATACATTTAATTTGATTATTGATTATCAAAATAATGATGAAAAATCAATTGAAAATTTAACACTTGTAATTGATTCATTATTAAAACTTGTAAAAGATTGGTTATTTGATCTTGTTAATGATAATTATAACGATGAAATAATATCAATTGATATTGAAATTTATAAAGAATTAAGAAGGATTTATATTCCTACAATTTTTAATACGTTGTTTGATATATTGATTGAGAATAAGGATTTAAATAAAAAGTTCATTTCTAAATCAATCGATTTAGTTAATTTATTAGCTGATGAAGAATTTAAACTATATGAAATTTTAATTTCAACAAATGAATTAAAGCCATTTCTATTAAAATTATCAAATGTAAGTTGTTATTTATATAGTGAATTTAATGATGGTATTTATATATGATATATAAAAAAAAATTTTTTTAATCTAAAGATGATGCTTTCTCATATAATAAATCAACAGCATTTGACATTTCTTTAATAATTTCCAAACTAAAATCATAAGATTCATCCTTTTTAGGTTCATCATAAATAATTAACCATCCATTACCTTGATCTAAAACACCATAAAATATCTTATCTAAAATCATATTACTTAATTTTGATTCAATTACATCCTTTGGTAATCCAATCATTGCACAAATATGATTAATTTCTATACAAGAATAAGGTTCAATTAATTTTAATAAATTTTTTTGAAATAATGAATCATATAAATCGGATAAATGAGATCTGATAATTGGATCTAGGGTCAATTCAACGTTATAAACTTTTAAAGATTCTTCTAAATCTTTTAATGACCTGTTCAAATAAGATTTTGAAACTGATTTCATTGCTTCTATATCTTTTTTATTAATAAATGGTTGACATGATTTTTGTTTTAATAATGAATTTAAATCATCAATTTTACCTATCATAATTTTACATAATAACATATATTTTAAAACTTTAATTGATTTATTATCATTTTCTTCCTTAGTAGCATCTTCTTTATTATTAATATTATTATTTTTAGTTTCATGTAATTGATAATTTTCAAAAGCTTCAAAGAAATATGAATATGCAGTTTTAAAATCTTTATCTTGAGCATTTAATATACCACTCATTAAATCTAATTCAGCTTGAACTGTTGATGGACAATAAATTGAATTTGCACTAGTTCTAGCACTTGTTAATGAAGCTCTTGATTTTGCATTATTTTTTAATTGAAAATAATTTTTAGATTCTAATAATTGAACATCAACTAATGAACTTTTATCATCTAATTTTTTAAATTCTTTTAATAAAGGATTTATAATTTTTAAGGATTCATTATAATTTTTTTTATTATAATTTAATAAAGCTAATCTAATCTGTAAAGATTGCTTTAAAAATGTTCTTTTTTCATCAATTGACCAATCAATACATTCTTTTGTAATTTTAATTGATAGATCAATTGAATAGTCATTTGATTTATTATCCCATTGATAAGTTTTCTCAATTGTATCTAATAAATTTTTAATTATTTTAGCAGTTTTAGATTTTGCAAATGAACCACGCATAATTTCACGAGATTTTTCAACTAATTTAACTAATTTATCTT
>JAJMES010000274.1:0-24419 GCA_030574275.1 Pichia sporocuriosa
AGTTCACACCTAACACCTTACAGAAAAACAAATATTTGTATGTGCGGGTTAATTTTCCGTACACCAACAGTTCCAGTCCAAACCTAGACCAACAAATAACAAAGTTAATTTTTTCTGAACTTAAGGAATTCTAACAATTTCCAAAATAATTAATATCTACCAAAAACAGATAATAAACTTATTATAACATAAATCACAAAATACTAAAAAACGTAGACATTTTTGAATTTAAATCTATCGTATGAAATAAAACAACGCATGCTAAAAAACATAGACTTTTAAAACTATCGTATGAACGCCTTCCCAGACTAATTATTCTCCTAAGACCATAGCATACAAATAATGAAAAATCCTTATGAATAATAGGAACACAATGAATTAAATTCCTCTTCTAACTGAACTAACAAAAACATCCAAATGTATTTCCACCGAACAAAAACAAACAGTTGGTGCTACCAGATCTAACAGATCGTGTTTACAAACCTTTTAGGTAGTTTTGTTGTATGAACCGTAGTTGACAGAAAAACCTTGCCGATGATTATATAGAATCATGATCATAATCATAACGTAACGACAACCTAAGTGATGACTAGGATTTACTACTAAAAGAACATTAATAGAAAAACTTCACTTATTAAAAAATAAGATATAAATACTAATTGTTACTAAACATTTGTCTGGAGTGTGCTCTCCTTGTAATAGCTCGTGAGAAGCCTCAACGTCTATAAACTAAATAGCCATCAGAAATGAGCGAACCCGT
Source organism: Pichia sporocuriosa (assembly GCA_030574275.1). Classification (NCBI taxonomy): domain Eukaryota; kingdom Fungi; phylum Ascomycota; class Pichiomycetes; order Pichiales; family Pichiaceae; genus Pichia; species Pichia sporocuriosa. Next base: position 761 of record JAJMES010000274.1, read on the forward strand.
GTTTATATACATATACTTCTTGACACTTCTCGACACTTCTTGACATTTCTTATACTTCGCTAAAGTGACTCCTGGTCAAAGCTGAATCCATTCCTACTCCGGGTAACCAGATCATTTCTGACTATTCCCAAGTATGTCAAAATTATTTGTCATAATTTTATTATGAAAATCACGTGCTCTTGTATAAACAACCCCGTGATTTATCTCAACCAACTCGATCCTGATCTGTAACAGTTTTAGTAAACGTTTAATCCCTCTATGATATTAGGTAATGTTGGATCTAATAATAACGCTTATAATCTCACGTAATCATCACTGTACTGTATACTACACTTAATCGACTATCTGTTAGGACGCTAATGGGCAATATATAAGAATTAGTTAAACTTGGATTGTTCTTTGTTGTAATCTGACAATCCTTAAATTTAAATCCATCGCAATATAATTATTTTACTTAAATAAAGAAACAATATAAAAAAAGAAATATAGAAAGGGAAATTCCCTTCTATTTGTAAACAATAAATAACTTAATAACCTTAAGTTATAATTAATTAATTAATTAATAATCAATAATTAGTCTAGAACTTTCTGGAACATATAGAACGTTCAAGAACAAATTTATACTTATAAATGTTTTCTTAATTCAATTTCATTATGTTTTTAATCACAAATGATTTGTTTTGATGTTCTCAATACAATTTCATTATATTTTGTTGTATATGATTTTTTTTGATGTTTTCTGAATACAAGTTCACTACATTTACAATTAAAAATGCTTTTTATAGATTACAAAATATTATTTCAACAATTGTTTAGTGTTAATTAGTCTTTATAACTTTTTTTCTAATAAATGAAATTTTTATATTAATGTTCTTTTAGTAGTAAATCCTAGTCATCACTTAGGTTGTCGTTACGTTATGATTATGATCATGATTCTATATAATCATCGGCAAGGTTTTTCTGTCAACTACGGTTCATACAACAAAACTACCTAAAACCTTTGTAAACACGATCTGCTAGAGAGTATATAAATGATTTTTTACTGTTGAATCTAACTTTTACAGATCGTAATACCAATGGGCAACATATAAGAATTAGACAAAATTGATTCGATGTCCATTCCCTTTTCAAGTCGCCACCTTATACATATTATACATGGAATATAAACTATGAGGGCGAGAGCGTCCTCTTATACAGTTGCCCCAATCTTATGGAATCACCCGATAAGATTGTATTATTTAGCTCCGCCTCATTTCCTTATCTTTAATTATCAATTATCACTTTTCTTGCACGGCCTAATTATCTCATATTACGTATAGTGTGTCACGTGACCATAGTCTAATTACCACACTAATATTTATCTCTTACACAGAATATACAATTCCGATATAGTGTAACGGCTATCATGGTCCGCTTTCACCGGGCAGACCCGGGTTCGACTCCCGGTATCGGAACTTTTATTTAGGCCTGGTTAGCTCAATCGGTAGAGCGTTTGACTCTTAATGATCTATTAATTTAATAGCAATCAAAAGGCTGCGGGTTCGAGCCCCGCATCGGGCTTACTTTTTATATTTTTTCATCTTTTAACTTTGATTTTGTTTTTCTGTTTTTGATGATTTTGTGTGGCAAATTTTTTTTATTTAATTTATTCATAATTTGAAACTTCTTTTATTATTGTCTAATAGATAAAGAGCATGACAGACCATATTGATTCAATTATTTCTGCTGGAAATTTTCAAGTTAAAAGCCAGGCAGATTATGATGAACTACAAAGAGGTAAAGTACAAATTGAAAAGATAAATCCTGAAGTTTCAATAGTTTCAGATTCCTCACTTTCCGATTTAGAGTCAGAAAAATATTATGATTCAGCAACTCATATTGATGGAAACGAATTTTGCAAAGAGATAGATGATGATAGGAGGGAAAAAAATGAACTAGAAGGGGAAGAAGAAGAAGAAGAGGAAGAAGAAGAAGAGGAAGAAGAAGAAGAGGAAGAAGAAGAAGAAGAAGAGGAAGAAGAAGAAGAGGAAGAAGAAGAAGAGGAAAATTCTTGGAACGAGAATAATACTATTGAATTGATGACTGAATATTATAAGGCGAATTTAGAGAAAGAAAAAAGTTATTTGAAAATTCAAAACAATTTTAGAGTTCAAAAAGAAATTGAGCATTATATTTCAGTTCTTGAGTTTATGATAGACGTGGAGAATAGTGTCAGCAGAATATTAACAAGAGAAAACAAAAAGAGAGAACTTATTATTGGAAGTATTTCAGATGGAATAACAGCTAGAGGGAGTAGACGAGTTTCCAAGCCAGCATCAGTGCAAAGCTTAAATGCAAGCGCAAGTGGAAATGTAAATTCAAATTTAGATCGAAAATATCACAAATTGTCTATAAAACATAGGTTATTAGAGAATGAGTATAAAGAACTTAGTCAAAGATGTGAATTGCTACAAGATAAAATTAATTTTCATAATGACTCTGAAGTAGAAGATCAAATTGGAAATGAAGTTAGTTCTGCCACGGGGTCAATTAGGAGGAAAGAGCCAAAGATTGGGAGAAAGATTGTAAGGGGGATTATATGATGTATTAAAAACTGTATAGTAATTAAATAAATGTAATAAAGTAAATTTCTCATTTTTATATTTAATTATGCTGTTCTAAAGCAGAGGAAGGCAAAATTGTCGATATAAAAATAGATGAAGCCGTTTTTTTCATGTGAAACACTTGATGAGAAGCTTTTGCCTACCACAATGTGCCAAGGGCCACCAAAAGATTCATCCAATTTAGACTTAAGAGCGTTTGCAAGGTCAGATTGTTTTGTTTTCAAATCTTTGTAGAGACTTGCAGCTATTTCAAGCACCTGCGATTGCTCGTCTTCAATCTGTCTTCAAGGTTAGTATGTATTTGTGTGTGAATCTTCAAAAGATAAATGAGAGAAGAAAAAAAAGAGAAAAAAAAAGTAACGTACAAGGTCTGTAGACTTGACTATAGGACTAGATGTTGACATCTTGAATTGGTTTATTGAATAGTTGGTTATTAATGGTAACTTTTAAAAATAAATGTATTCTTTTGATTTAGAAGAAATAAAAACAACAAAAACATAGTAAAATGAAATAAAATTAATAGGTGATAGCGAGAACCGCACATTTTGGAACTCTCATTTTCTACATGGATATAGTGTGTATGTACATGTTATTTATAGGATACGTATGATATACATGCGATATATATATAATAGTAATTTGTATATAACTCTCAACTATTAACTAAGCAGATGGTTGTTGTTGTTGTTGTTCTTCTGATGCATGAAATTTGTCAGCATCATTTTGTAAATCTTTAAAATCAAGTAAACCTTTTTCTCTAATTTCATCAAGAATTACAAATTTTTCCCTTCTACCAAACCTTTCCATATCTATATGTGCAATATCTTGATTCCAATGTTTTGCATCACCACGCCACCAAAGACCATCCCAGTAAATTTTACAATTTTTAGATAATTTTAATTCATCAATAACTGTACTTAAATCTGCTGTTGATTCCATAGTATAAGTTGGTCTATATTGACCAGAACTCCAAATTCTATTATATTCATTAAGCTTCCTCATTGATTGAGCTTGATCTTTTTTAGAAACTTGACGCATAAATCTCAATTCTACCAATCCATGATATGCTTGCACTGCATTTTGATAATTATCAAATTGTGCAACCGCTAAAGGACGCCAAATATCATGACGTGGATGTGGTTTTTTGTTTTCTTTGTTTGGGCGGAAGAATTGTTGCTTTATTTGATATTTTGTAACATGTGGAGTTTGTGAGTAAACAACTTGTCCTGTTTCAATATTACGAAAGAGAAATATTTGAGGTGCAAATTCATTATTCTTGAGCCAAAAGGAGTTTCTAAATTTTGTAGCCATCGTTTAATTGTTTAATCAAATGGATTTGAATTTTACTCTCTAAATTTATTAAAGTGTTTTAGTATATGATCATCATAATAAATTGTCGACATTTTTTTTTTCTTTTCTTCCGCTGTGGTTTTTTTTTTTTTTTTTTTTTTTTTTTTTTTTTTTTTTTTTTTTTTTTTTTTTTTTTTTTTTTTTTTTTCTTCTATCCTAAGAAAGAAAAAAAAAAATACAAAATTCATCGACGCGTCGTCGTTTATAGATTTTTTTTTTATATTCTATTTAATAGTTACAAAGTGGTTGTTAATTAATTAGTTACTCTTATTCTTTCTTTCCTTTAAAAACTGTCTATATTTAAAGAGAGTTATTTCCTTTTGTTTTTCTCTGTAAGCATCGATTCCATGATATGTAGTTCCAAACCATTTATCCCAAAAAACAAAGAAAGGTTGACTAAAATTATATTTGATTCCAAACATTTGATGATGTATATCATGATAAATTGAATTATTTGGGAAAATCTTCTGAAATGGATCCCATGGTAGTGAATAACCACAATGATCATCAACAGTTTTCAATGTTGAGAATGTATATAAAAAGATAGATTCCCTTGGGGTTAAACCTAAACCTAAAGATGCAATCCCAGCGCCTAAAGTATCAAGTAGGAAACCTTCAAGTGGATTATTAAATAATGCACCAAATGCATAAGGCACGTATAATTGATGATGACGTGAATGGAAATGTTTGTACAAAAATTTATTTTTATGCATGGTTTTATGAAGAAAAAATTGCCAAGTATCAATTATAATAAATGCTAAAAATATTTTAATAATTGATAAACCATACCAATAAAAAAGGTAAATAAATGTAGTTGGTATAAAATCTGGTAAAATTTGCCTCCAATTCCACATTGTAGGAATTTCAAAACCTGTTAAAGTCTGTGGTTCAAATTTATAAACTAATAAACCTGTCATCGTTTGAATTATATGTTGAAAAATGACATCCCTAATAACAATTGGTAACGTAACCCTATTTTTTGATAACTGTTCTTCTGAAGGATGTATTCTATATTTTTCTAATAGTTGATAAACATCTATTATGTGAAAATAAAATGAATAAATCCAATAAGCAACTATTGGAGCAAGTAATGCAATGATAGAATCTGGAATACCTTCAAAATAATCAGGTTTAAGTATAATATCAGTAATTGGTTGAGTAAACCCATCAATAAGGGCAATATCTGAGTAATTCACAAAATCCATTTTTTTTTTAAAAAAATGAATTGATTAAAAAAAAAAAAAGAAATCAAATCAAAATTCAGATCAAGTTGTATAAAAAGGGAAAATGAAGAAAAAAAGTAGACAAGATACTGATTAATTTATATTAATCTATTTATTTATTTATATATATGATTTAATTGAAAAGAAAACAGGAGACAAGTAGTAGAAAACAGGTAACAGGTAACAGAAAACATGTGATAAATTTTGAGAATACAAAAAAAGAAAAGCAAAAAGCAGGAAAAAAAAACAAAAAAACACATCGACGCGCCGATAACACAAACAACAGTACACCACTATTTGATTAAATCGTTTTTTTTTTCTATTTTTTTCCATATTTTTTTTTCATATTTTTCTTCGTCGAAATTGAAAATTAAATTAACAATTTTTAGTTGAATTTACTTAGGTTATTAATCATTGACTTGAAATATATAATACAATCAAGATTAATATATTTAAATAGATAGATATGTCAAGAGTATCAACTATCAGATGTTTTACTACATCTGCTATATCTAGAAATTCAAATTCAAATTCAAAACAATCTCTTTATTCTTTTAAATCTCAGCTTGACGATTATATTTATTTTCATTCATTATCATCACAATGGCGCCCATATGTTTATCGTCAACGTAATGCAGATAAACTTGTTTCACTTAATTCAGTCGATAAGAAGAAACATCCAATTACACCTAAAAAATATCCTGGTATACCATCTTTGAAAAAATTAGTTAAATTTATAGATTTACTTGTAAAATCTGATGAAGTTAAAGATTTACGTAATTCATTAGATGATTTATTTAAAATTAGAATTACGAAAAAAATAAATAAGAATTATTCAAATTCTGGTAAATATTTACAACCAGATGTTATTAGTCAATTTTTATATAAAAGTTATCAAATTGATCCAAAATTATTTAGTGAAAATTTATTATGGATTGATCAAATTAATGAAAAAGATTCTATATGGTGTACTAAAAATACCGAAGCAGTTGCATTTGTTCGTTCAATGATTATTAAATCATCATATTTAAATAATTCAAAACTTGATTTTAATTGGTTTAATGAAAAATTAAATCATTGGATTTGTAAATCAAATATGAATGAACAAGGAAGTATTCTTTATAATGCATCTTCTATTATTGCATCAGTCTATTCAAATTCTTTAACATCTAATTTAAAAGCTTTAGAAAATTTAGACAATCTTACAAAAGATAGAGTTTTCACTGTTAAACCAAATACTGATTATCAACAATATGACCATGCATTTTCAATTATTTCCGCATTAAAAGATGCATCATTGACTGAAATTGGAAAAGAAAATCTTAAATTGGTTGAATTAGTCGAAAGATGGAGTACATTTCTCTCTGATGTTGAAAAACTTAAGGGTGATTCAGTTAGTAACTACGAAAGATTTTTAGAATCTGAAAAATCTCAACCACTTGTAGAAATAGAAGAAACAGTTGAATCAAATACAGCATAAATAACTCTTTTTCTTATTATCCATGTATATATATATATAAAAATCAATACTCTATACACATTTCTTTCTTTTTTTTTTTTATGTTATGTTAAAAAATATTCCTACTAAATAAATGAATAAATCAATAATTGGATAAATAAATAAATAAATAAAAATATAATATTAATTACTCAGTAACAGGCCTTTTAAAATTAAAATAATTTTTTATTTCATTTTTCCTCTTGAGATAATTTAGTATGCGCGTTTTATATGTTAATTAAAATTGGTCAATTTGTTTGATTTTTATTATTAATTAATATATTTCTTATTTCTCTTACTTATTTTTTTTTTTTTTTTCTTTCAAATTATGGCAGATAAATATCTTTTATTATTGCATTTATCTAATTGATCAATTGAATTTTCAACTATGTCAAACTTTTCGCAGGGTGTTACCAACCTGCAAAATAATATGCATAATATTTTTGGTGGTTTAACGAAACGTAATCAAAAATCTAATGATGACAACAACAATACAAATGATCGTCAAGATTTAATGGAAGATGATGATGATTTTGATCTAAACAATGAACAAAATAAAACTTCTAAATCACGTCGTCCAAAGGAAGATAATTTTACACAACAAAGATTGAAAGCTGTACATCCAATTCTAACAGCTTCAGCAATTATACCATTATTTACATGTATTGCAATTATTTTCATACCGATCGGAGCGGCAATGTTAAAAGCATCAAATAATATTCAAGATTTTGCAATTAATTATGCAAGTTGTGAATCTGTGGCAAATTCTGATACTTGGTCAGATATTCCAACTGAATTTTATTCACATCATTTTAAAACAGAATTAAATACAACTCCAAAATGGAAATTATCAAGTAATGATTCTTATATTTGGGATAATTATCCTGAAGAGAGAAATATTTGTCAAATTCAATTTGAAATTCCTAATGAATTAAAGGCACCAATTTTATTTTTTTATAAATTAACTAATTTTCATGCAAATCATCGTCAATATGTTAAATCATTCTCTGAAGATCAAATTAATGGAGAAGCTGCGAGTGTTTCAACAATTAAAGACACAGTAGGACAAAATTGTCAACCATTATCACTTGATTCAAATGGTAAAATTATTTATCCATGTGGATTAATTGCAAATTCTATGTTTAATGATTCATTTTCATCAATTTTAACATCAGTTAATAATTCAAATAGTAATGATTATCAAATGTCAAATAGTGGGATAAGTTGGTCAACTAATAAGAATAGATTTAAAAAAACAGAATATAATATTGAAGATATTGTACCGCCACCAAATTGGATGAAACAGTTTCCAAATGGATACAATGAAACTAATTTACCAGATATAAGTACTTGGCAAGAATTTCAAAATTGGATGTCACCAGCGGCATTATCAGATTTTTCTAATTTAGTTTTAAGAAATGATAATGATGATATTCAAGAAGGATTATATCAAATTGATATTGGTTTACATTTTCCAACTACAGAATATAATGGTGGTAAATATGTTTATATTTCTACTGCAAGTTCAATTGGTGGTAAAAATTCATTTTTAGGCATTAGTTGGATTGTTGGTGGTTTAATATGTTTAGGGCTTGCATTTGCAACTGGATTTGGTGTTCTTGTCAAGCGTAGACGTCCTGGTGATACCAATCTTTTAAGCTGGAATAGGGAGAAGAATGAATAAGTAAGTAAGTAAATAAGTAAATAAGTAAATAAGTAAATAAGTAAAATATATTTAGTTTAATGTGACAAAATTACAAAACTTCATCATTTATAACATCCAATCATCTATAAATGCTTGATAAATACAGCGTATAATTGATATTGCCATTTTATTTGATATCAAGTGTAAGATTTCAAGTAATAAAAAAAGAAAAGTTTATAAATATCACGCCCATCGACGCTTAGCAATATTAAATCCGTACACCTAATATGAAACATTATTATTATTATTATTATTTATTAATTATTATTATTATTATTATTAATTATTATTATTATTATTATTATTATTAATTATTAATTATCATTAATTTTCATTAATATCCATGATAATTAAATAATATATTTTCTTATTAATTTAATTTAATTTTAGTTCTGACTTATCTAATTACCTAGTAAATGTTGGTCTTATAAATAATCTCTCAATATAAAAGAAAGGAAATTTTTTTTGCTTTTTTTTGCTTTTTTTAGTGTATTTTTTTTATTTTTCTATTTTTTTTTTATTTTTTTCCTTATTGTTTGTCAAATGTGTATCACGGAAGCGGCCATTGTCTCTTTTCCTTTGTTTGTTCCCTCCCGTGTAACATCACTTGTTCTCTCTTTAGTCTAGTACAATTAATGTAATAAGCGGGTGGTATTTTTCTCTTGCTATATTTTTACTTTTTTTTTTTTTTTTTACTTTTCCTAATCAATTAAGAATATTCTAAACCTTCATAATTATACTTGTGTTTTATAACCCAACGTTACCATTATCATAAACTTCAACAATAAGGTCCAAATTAACATTACATTTACATACATTTCTTCACATTTGTTTACATTTTTTTTTAAAGACTCACTGTTGAATTCTTCCTATCCATTATATTATGTTTGGTACAAAAGCTAATCTTATTGCTGAAACACCCAACGGTAATTCCAACCCGCCTATCAATAATCCTAATAAAGATAGCAGTATGAATCGAAACAATGCAAATATCCAACAGTTTCAAAATTTACACTCTTTGCAACAACACCAGCAACAGCAACAACAGCAACAACAGCAACAACAGCAACAACAAGTTTATATGCAAATGTTGGGATCTAATGGATATCAGCCTTACCCAGCACAACGACAACAACAACAACAGCAACCTCAACAACCTCATTTGATATCTCAACAAATTATGCAGCCACACCTTTATCGACCTTACCAACCGACAATGGCATACCCCAATCAGACATACCCAATTTATTACCAAAATATACAACAACCTCAAAATCAACCATTCTTATCTCAAATACCAATCTCAAACCATATAATGGCTAATATGGGTTCAAATAATATTCCTGACTCCTCTAATAATATGAATAATTTTAATTTAACTACTATTCCAAGTTTAAATCCAGATTTTAAATCTAATGATCAGAATGATAATAAACAACAATTACAACCTCAACCAAATATACATATACAGAATGATTTACAACAATCAAATTCATCAAAATTACGTCGTGGACCATGGTCTCCTGAAGAGGATAAACATTTATTAGATTTAGTATCATTGTTTGGAGGTGAAAAAAATCTTAATTGGGTTAAAATATCTCAAATGTTAGAAACTCGTACCGCAAAACAAGCCCGTGAAAGATATCATCAAAATTTAAAACCTTCATTGAATAGAACTCCAATTACTGTAGAGGAAGGTAAATTGATTGAAGAATTAGTCGATAAATATGGTAAACGATGGGCAGAAATCGCTCGCCATTTAAACGGTAGGAGTGATAATGCTATTAAAAATTGGTGGAATGGTGGTGCAAATAGGAGGAAAAGATTGACAGATAAAAAAGGTGAAAATGAAAATGACAATGACAATGAGAACGAGAACGAGAACGAGAACGAGAACGAGAATGAAAATGAAAATGAAAATGAAAATGAAAATGAAAATGAAAATGAAAATGAAAATGAAAATACTTTAATTGCCAATAGTGATGATGGTACAGAGGACAAAAAAAGGCGCCTATCATCATTGAATTCTAAATTAAGTTCAGACTCTGCTTTAGACTCAGGTTCCAATACCAGTTCACAACTTTCTAATGATACGGCCAAAACTCACTATAAACAGCGTAGCACCTCTGTTGATGTTAAATTACCTTTATTGGTTGAACCATCTTCAGATTCTTTATTGGCTAATCCATTGAGTGGGTTAGGTGCTGCCAATAGTTTATTAACAAACAACAACTCCAGTGGTACAAATGGTAACACAAATGATTCATTTTTAAGAAAGCGGAAAATAAAAGATGATCCCGCCTGTAAAAGAAGGCATTCAGCGGCCTCAATTGGATCAATTGGATCAATGGGATCTGGTACATCAAGTAGTGGTGCCTTTATATTACCGCATCCATTATCCTCCTCATCACCATATTTAGGTTCATTGAATGGCCTCACATCATTAACTACCATTAATAATAATAACAATACAGTTAATGGTGTCTCAAATTTAATGAGTACAACATCATCCAATTTAGAATCAACTTTGAGTTCCCCGCGTGCAGGATATAGAAGTTCGAGAGCTTCATCCCTCGGGAGTGGTGAACTGTTGGGAAATTCCACAGGTGGAGAAAGAGATAGTAGTGCGAGCCGTCGGGGCAGTCTATGGGGAGGTATGGTTGGTCCGAATAACTATGGGCGTAATAGTGTCGGTAGCATTGGTGCTGCTGGTCTTGGAAGGGGCAGTTTAGGGGGTGTAACTGCATTCAACAATAATAGTAGACGTGGTAGTTTAGGGGGACGCCTTAGTATTACTAGTTTAAACCAGTATTCGATTTCCCAACATCAACAATTACAACAAGGAGCAAATACTCCGATTATGCTAAACACCTATAATTCTACCAATTCTGATGATGCTAAAGAATTGAAAAAGGATATTTTTAAGAAAGGATTTAACATTTCAAGCGCAAACGTTTCAATGTCTATGAATAAAATTGAGGGACCCAAAGGGGAATGTAAGGACAGAGAACTGGATAAGTATGCTCAGGATTCAATACAGGAAGAGGATAAACATAAAACTAAAGAAAACGGTAAAGAAGGTGGTAAGATGAAAATGAGCATTAGTTCGTTAGTTTCATGATACGTGTAATTTATTTCTTCCTTTCCTTTCCTTAATTTAATATTTATTTATTTATTTACTTTTTTTTTAGTTTAGTTTAATTTAGTTTAGTAATCTATTTCATCTACTATTGTTTAGTAATTTTTATCTTATTTTTAATTTTGGTTTCTATTCATTTATAATCGGTGAGCGAGCAAAAAAAAACAAAAAAACATCATGTTTCTATGCATTTGCAAAAAGATAAAAGCTGTGTATCATAATATCTTTCAAAGGGTCTTATACCTTAGTGAACGATATACTATAGAAATAAATGTTGTGGGATACAGTGGTATCAGTATTGCAAGATACAGCAGGTACATTGTTATCAGGTGAGGCCAAAAGTGGGAGGACGAACACAGAGAGAGTTGGAAGAGTGGTAAAAATTACTAAAAATTCATCTACTAAGATTAAAAATGGCTTGCCCTTAGAAACTTTATTAGTTGCAACAAAACAGTTAACAACTGCAATTGAAGATGTAGAAGCATTAATTACAGAAAATAATGGATCCTACCAAGTATCTAAATTAGCTGATGACGAAAAGGTTGTTGATTTATTAATAGATCGAAAAGATGCGAACGCTTTTGCAGACGATACAGAGGATGTAGATCTAGAAGTGGAGACTAAAAATTCTCAAAAGAATAGACAAGAAGTTGCTGTTAAAAAGGAAATTAGCTCGACAAATATGGACTCAAATGTTGAAGTGATTGCGATAAATCCACCAGTTCCAGCTACCACGACAAACGGCAAAGGGCGGGGAAGAGGACGCCCACAAGGCTCCACTGCTAGTGCCAGAGCCAACAGACTTGCCGCCGCTGCAGCTGCCGCTAATGCTGCAGCTGCAGGGCCGGCAGCAGTAACAGATACAACATCAGGAATAACGAATTCATCTGATACTAATAATGTGAATAAAACAACTATTGCAATGGGAAGTGGGAATAATAGACCAACCAATTCAAGTGGGACAATTGTTTCAAGTTCTAGTAAATTTCCAGGATCAAACTCCTCTTCAGCGAATGCCTCTGGGGCTTCAACGGGAGTTCACTTATCGTCTGGATCAGATGCAACAAAATCCGATACAAGTAATGTATCTGATAGGTTGATTACAATTGGGGCAAAATATGGATATCCATCACCACCACCATTGTCCACATACAATGGCAAAATTGGTCGCTCATTCTATACTTCAGCATACAATCCATCTACACCCATATTACCGAATTCACAGGTTGCATATTGCCCTGGGAAGAATAGCAGTAGTGATGGTAGTATTTTATTTGCACGTACAGAATGGATTTTGTGTCGTGTGTTACGCATTCTCAGTGAGACAAGATTTGAAATACAGGATCCAGAACCTGATGAATTACACCCACAAGGCCAAATTTTTCGGGCAAATTATAAAGAGGTTATTCTTGTACCTTTACACTTGGTCAACAGTAGTATATCGAAGCTAAAAGAATACAAATCCGGTAGCCGTATACTTGCCAAATATCCAGAAACGACTACTTTTTATCCAGCAGAAGTGATGGCAAGTAAAAACGGTAGCTGTATGCTAAGGTTTGAAGGAGAAGAGGAAGTTGGAAAATTGACACCTGTAGATCGTGTCTTTGTGTTACCATACCCCAAGTAATTATATATATATAAATAAATAAATAACTAAATAAATATATACAAAATGTACATTTTATTACTATTCAATAAATAAATTATTTTTAAATTGAAAATTAAAATTCATGAAATAAAAAACAACAGTACACCACTTACCCGGAAATTATAAATTTCTTACACTTATTTTCTCATCTTCTTCACAGTTGAAAAATCTCGACGTCTTTATAGGTCAAACTTACATGGTCTATCAAAATTTTCATCACAGTTCTAAAAGAAATTTGTTTTATTCTTAAATCATTAAGGCCACATTTAAGATGATGTATAAAATTACAGAAACTGTGCGTTTAGCAGTTTCTCGTTCTGTTTTGCAATTCAAACAACAAGTTAGATATGCCCACAAGAAAGTTGCCAGTTCTAAAACACATATGCAAGATTCACCTGGTAAGAGACTTGGTCCAAAGAAATATGAAGGTCATGAAGTGAAAGTTGGTCAAATTTTATACCGTCAACGTGGTACAAAATGGTATCCAGGTGTGAATGTTGGTATCGGTAAGGATCACACTTTATTTGCGCTTGAACCTGGATTTGTCAGATACTATCTTGACCCATTCCATCCAAAGAGGAAGTTTATTGGTATTGCTTTGAAAAGAGAAGACAAATTACCTTATCCACATTTTGATCCAACGCCCAGAAGACTTGGAAGAGTGTTATTAGATGGTAAATCAGCTGTTGAAGAATCCGAATATTTACCAAGAAAAGTTCAATTATTACAGCCAAAGATTAATGAAAATTTAGAAAAGAGACAATTAATTAGAAATTCAAAGAAAGAACAATTTTCTAAACAATTAACTTCATTTGAAGGTTTACAAAATTTGTCAAGTGATGAAATTCTTATGGCTTCTGATAGATTACTTAAAATTGATGGTTACTTACGTGGAGGTAAATCTATCAATGATGCAAGATATTATGCAACTTATAATTATAATTATGATTCTAGATTGGCGGTAAAGCGTGGTGAATTATTGGCGGATGAATGTTCAAAGAAAATTGATGAATATTCACAACTTGCATCAAAAGTGGATTCTGCAATAATGTTCGATGCTAAGTATAATTTGGTTAACAATTTATCAACTGAACAAATTGATTCAATGAAGAGCGAATCAATCACTAAGTTAGAATCCTTAATTCCTGATGTTACAAAACCAATTTCTAAAAAGGTAAAGGAAGAAGCACTTTCAATTTTTTCACTCCCATGTTTTTCTTTGAAGGAACAGATTGCACTCAAGAGAAGATTTTTGAAACCAACTCTTCCTGAATCTGATGAAACTGTCGGTACTGCGAAGGACAAGAAGACTGTTGTCATACAGAAAATGAACATGGACACAAGAAGAATAGAAACAATTTATAGAAAGAAGAATGCTTTCTTACCTTAAATAAAATTACCTTAATTTTTTTCTCCTTAATATATCCTGTAAATAATATATATATTATATATGAATATAAACACAACATTTATACATTGAAAATATGTGAAATCCATATTGATTCGCCAAGCCACACCTTTGGAAGCGCTTCTATATTTCCGGTTCTCTTTTTCAGGAGATATCGTTCTATTTTCAAACTTTCTTGTTATATATATATATATATGTATATATATCCAACCAACTTATTATAATCCACCAAGCAATACACAGAATCAAATGTCAAACGCTCTGAAATCTACAAGAGCATGCCATGAACTTGTACACTCTTTTTTGGGTTCTTCTCCAGAAGATTGCTTGAACTCACTCTCAACAAACCTTGATAATATAGATCGTTCAGTCATTCTAAGTCATGAAAAACTTCACCTACCAACTCTATATCCATCTTCATTTGACGAATCTTTACATGCATCAACAAAAGCTCAAGTTTTAAGGTCTTATAGCGATATGATGTATATTTTACATAAGTGGGGGTTGGAAAAACTTAGCATATCCTATAACGGTGGTAAAGATTGCCTCGTCCAACTGATAATTTACCTTGCTGCGATATATCAATTTATGGTAGTTGAAAAGCAATATGATCAAACATTAGGAACGCCGAAAATACATATAAATGCTGTTTATGTGCATACTGAAAATGAATTTATTGAACAAGTAAGATTCTTGGAAAGTTCAGTTTTACAGTACGGTTTGGATTTTATGGCTGTTTACACATCTTTTACACAAAAAGATTCTGAAACTATGGATAGTGCTTCATCTCAACTACTGAAAGAGTCATCTCCGTCATCATGTTCATCAATGGGTCGTATAAAATGTTTATTCTCTCCAACTCAATCACTGCCATGTGGATTCCTGACATATTTGAAATCAAATAAATGCGTTGAGGCAATCATTGTTGGTATTCGTCGTACTGATCCATATGGATCATTACTGAAGCTTGAACAAAGGACAGATACGAATAGAGGATGGCCTGATTTTATGCGCATAAATCCCGTTCTTGAATGGCACACTCGTGAAGTCTGGTACTTTATTAAATGGCTTGAAAATGCCTCTGCGTCATCTGACTTCGCAATAAATTACTGTTGTTTATATGATAGAGGATATACGTCTTTAGGAGGGTGTGATAATACTGTCAGAAACCCACAGTTAAAGCGTAAATATCCAGAAGGCGATCAATTTTGGCCTGCTTGGTGGGTCCTTGAAGATGACGTTGAGCGACTAAGTCGTGTCCAAAAGGGAAAAGTATAAGCATAATTTGAAACAATATATAATATTAAAGTGTAATATACAAATTTTTTTTTAAAAAAAGACTTCTATAATCTAATGCCCCCTGGCAGCAATTAAAACCGCCTCTTCATCAAATCCATCTACTTTGACATAATTGATCCCAGAATCTGTCAATTTATCAAAACTAACATTATTCTTAACAAATGTAGCAGGTTCCATAACACCGACAAACACACTTGATATATTTCCACCTTGCTTGATTACTCTATCCAAACATGGTTCATTTCCACTTAGTCGTAAACTACATGGTTCCATAGTCGTATAAAGCTCAGTTCCAGGTGGAACCTTATCTGTGTCATGTTTGGCAAAATATTTCTCTAAGGCGCATTGCTCAGCATGTGTGTTTCCTGGTAACTCTCTAGAATATCCAGTTTCAAGAACTTTACCTTCATTAACTAACACAGCACCAACACAGAAAGCAGTTTTGGTAGGCTCACTTTTTTTAGCTTCTTCTATAGCTAATGCCATATACTTCTTTGCATGTTCTTGGGCCCAATCTGGCAACTCCGTATTATAGGACCATTTCTTTTTTGTATCCAATGTATTGGTTGACTCATATTTATATGCATGAAGATATAATTCTAAATCATTTGGGTCGGGATCAGTGTACAATGCCTGCCCACAAATTTCACAATCTTTACCACTCATTAATTCACCAGATGCTGATAATTTTTCAAGATCTTTATTGATGTTGTTATGATTTCTGTGCAACCAACTAGATGACAAAACAGTCTTACCAACTTTTTCTAATGTTTGAAAAATCTTTTCTTTATCAAAATCACCATTTTTCCCCAAATTTTCACCCCATATATCAGGAGATGAATAGATAGGATCATTAATTATCGGATGTCCAATAAATTGTAAATGAACACGGATCTGATGGGTACGCCCAGTAAATGGTTTACACAGAACAATTGAATGTTTACCATCATAACTTAATCTTTTAAAAGATGTCTTTGCCTCTTTACCATTTATATCATCGACAATATTCATGGAAACTCTCGGATCATATGTATACACTGGCCTATCAACGATAACTTCTTCAACAGGGAATTCTCCAATAACTTTCGCAATATATTGCTTAGAAACCTCTCTATTTTTAATTTGTTCAACAAAATTATCAGCAGATTTTGCAGTTTTGCCCAGAAACATCAAGCCACTGGTCAATCTATCAAGCCTATTACACGGATGAACGTTCAATCCATATTCTTTCTTTAAAATATATGTTACAGTATTATGCCTATATCTTCCAGTAGGATGAACAGGAACACCACTCGGTTTATCAATTACCACAATATCATCATCCTGATGTACAATCTTAATAGGTCTTGAACTAACAGGTGGTTCGTGTCTATGTATACGATGACATATTAAATCACCATTTTTAATTACTGTATCTTTATTAGCAACAACACCATTCAAAGTTACCTTTCCCGTTTCCAATGCCTTGATATAGTATGATTCAGGATATAATCTAAATTCATTAGAAAAAACGTCTAACAGTGTACGATCCCTCCATCTCAACTTACAATAAGTCATATAAGTATAAAAATAAGGTGTCGTACGACGTAATTTTCCATCGATAATATACCTAGTATCTTCATCTTCTTCTCTTATAGTTTTTTCAGTATTAGCTGGTGTTTTTGATGCAACATCTTGGACTTTTCTTACTTTAAAGCCATTTTCATCTACCAATGGTACGGCACCACGTTTTTTCAATGGTTTGTTTGCAATAATTTTCTTTTCTGCAGACATTGTACTTCTATAACAACGAAAAAACAAAGATATTATTTTTAATTTTTTATTTTTTGAAAACAATATGGTCATATACAGAGTACATGAATTAAATTAAAGAAGAAAAAAAAAGTTTCTATTTGATCCGTTTTCAAATTAAATTTGTAATGCAATGCATGTAATACATTCATGTTTCTTATAATTTCTCATTTTCTTAATGTTTTTTTTTTTTTTTTTTTTTTATTCTTCTTCGTTTTGAAGAACGGCCAAATTTTATCATTTCTAATTTCCTCGTTGTTCCTTTTTTTTTTCCCTCCTTGTATCGTTAATCTTGAGGAATTTTTCATTTTTATTGTTTTTGAATCTTTTCAATTTTTTTTTTCATTTTTGAAAATTTGCTTTAAATTTTGTGAATTTTAAAGCTAAAGGATGTTTTCTGTGGTTAGTACACAACTTTATCGTATTACTGGAGCACTTATGCATACGAAACGTCATTTTTCCACAATCAAGGTGGATAATACGCCCCTAAATAACTATTTGTCATTTAATCCATTATTACGTGGGACAATCCAACAACTTGATTCACTTGCACCAAGATTTGAATTGCAAAAGGGGGATATTGAAATTTTAACTCATCCTGTAAAATTTTATAAATTGTTAAAGGATAAAATTAAAGGTGCACAAAATCGTATTTTTTTATCATCTTTATATATAGGAAAGCATCAAAACGAATTGGTTGATTTGATATCAGAAGAATTAGAGAAAAAACCGAATTTAAAAGTTGACATTTTACTTGATTGCTTACGATCAACCAGAGATTTACCAAATCATTCAACTGCCAATTTGTTATTACCCTTAGTGGAAAAATATGGGAAGTATCGTGTTAATATCAGATTGTATCATACACCTCATTTAAATGGATACAAACAACTACTGACACCTCGTAGAATAAATGAAATATATGGTTTACAACATATGAAAATCTATGGTATCGATAATGAAGTTATACTTTCAGGTGCTAATTTATCACAAGATTATTTTACTGATAGACAAGATAGATATTATTTATTTAAGTCTGAAGATTTATCCAATTATTATCATCGTGTGCAAAATGCTGTTAGTTCATTAAGTTATCAAATTTCACCTAGTAAAGCACGTAAAGAAGGATTTTTCCTTGATTGGCCAACCTCGAATTTGGCTTCTCAACCACATTTAAATATTGAAAGATTTATTAGTGATTCAACCAGAGTTTTAGTTCCAGTCCTTAAATCAAAATCTAAAGATTTAGATTGTGAGCCAGTAGATGAAGAAGATGGTAAATTGAATGAAACTGAGAAAAATGACCCTGTTACAATTGTATACCCAGTTTCATCATTTACTCCATTAATTAATCCTGATCAATCTACTGAATTACAGGCTATATTACGTATGCTATCAGTTTTAGATAATAAGAATTCTAAATTTGTAATTACAGCAGGATATTTTAATGTTCATCCATCAATCAGGAACAAAATTATTCACTCACAATCAATTGATGGTAAAATTATAACAGCATCACCTGAATCTAATTCATTTTATAAATCTAAAGGTATAAGTTATTATTTACCTGATGCATATGTTTATAATTGTCAATTATTTTTACAAGAATTAGAAAACAAATCAGAGAAGGGATTAGATATTAAAAATAGAATTAAAATGTTAGAATGGCAAAATGGTATAGTAAATACACCAGAAGGTTGGTCATATCATGCAAAAGGTATGTGGATTAATTTACCAAATGAAGAAACTCCAAGTATGACAATTATTGGTAGTTCTAATTATACCAAACGTGCATATGGTTTAGATTTAGAGACCAATGCAATGATAATTACCAAAGATGAAGAGTTGAAACAAGCCATGAAGGAAGAAGTTGATAATTTATTACAACATACGGAAGAAGTCAAATTGAAGGACTTTACCGAAGGTAAAAGACAGGTAAGTTTTGGTGTTAAATTAGCTACCAATATTTTAACCACAATGTTGTAATCGTTCCACTTTATTTGTTTCATTTTGTATATAGAAAAACTAAAATTTTACATTTTATAATAATCCGATTATAGACTACAATACTATTTTGTTTATAAAATAGACCAACTGGTATATTATATGAAAAATAATGAATACGAAAAATATATATATGTGTAAAATAAAACTGAAAAAGACAAGTATAAAGAATAATAAAACAAACAGAAAAGAACTCTTTCTTTCCTTTTCTTTTTTAATATCATGATGATTATTTGTTCAAACTTCTTCTAGTTTTAACAGCTTGTGCCAATTCAGTTAAGACACTAACTGTATCTTCCCATGATATACAAGCATCAGTAATAGAACAACCATATTTAAGTGCATCTTTACCACCTTCTTCTAAAGGCGGCACATCTTGTCTACCTTCAACTATATTTGATTCAATCATTAAACCACAGATACTTGTTGAACCATTAGAGATTTGTCTTGAAACTTCAGCTGAAACTTTTGGTTGATTTTTATGATTCTTTTGAGAATTACCGTGAGAGCAATCAACCATAATTCTAGCTTCGCCGGATTTAACAATATTAGCCTTTTGTAAAGCAGCTTGAGCTTCTTTGACAGATTCTTCATCATAATTTGTACCCTTTTTACCACCACGTAAAATAACAAAAGTATCATCATTACCTTCAGTACCAACAATTGCAACAACACCAGGTTTAGTAACTGAAAGGAAATGATGTGGATGAGCAGCTGCTCTCATTGCATCAATTGCAACACCTAATGTACCATCAGTACCATTTTTAAAACCTACAGGGAATGATAAACCTGAAGCTAATTCTCTATGAAGTTGAGATTCAGTAGTTCTTGCACCAATTGCACCAACTGAGAATAAATCACTTAAAAATTGTGGTGAAATTGTATCTAACATTTCACTCGCAATTGGTAATTTCTCAGTTAATTTTACAAATAATTCTCTTGAAATTCTTAAACCTTTATTAATATTAAAAGATCCATCAATATCAGGATCATTGATTAAACCTTTCCAACCAACAGTTGTTCTTGGCTTTTCTAAATAAGCTCTCATAACAATATGTAATTCACCCTTTAATTGTTCATTAAGTTCAGATAATCTATTACAATAATCAAGTGCAGCTTTTGGATCATGAATTGAACATGGTCCAATAACGATTAATAAACGATCATCTTTACCTTGTAAAATATCGACTGCATCATTACGACCTTTTAAAATAACAGATTCATTAAGTTTACTTAATGGGAATTCAGATTGTAATAAATCAGGTGGAGTCAATGGATTATAACCACTAATTCTCCAATCTTCTGTTTGGCTTCTGTTACCAACATTTGGATTTTGAATGAACATTTTAGATTGTTGCTAGTATAAAAGATATCAAATAAAACTCCTCACCTCCCTTGTTGTTATAAGGTGTTGTTAATAAATTAACATGTTAGTATTATATTTCCTCCTTTTTTTTTGTTTTTTCGTCTTTAATAGATTCTAATATTATGTAATAATAATTTATGTGGTTATATAAATACTTACAGTCATTTTCGTAAAATTTTTCTTCTTTGATTATAAAAGAGAAGTAACAACTAAAAAAAAGAAAAAGTAAAAGAGGAAAAAAAAAGAAAAGGAATTACTACAACTTCCTTATTATCTTTATTATATATGATAATGATGATGATGATGATGATGAAGATTATTATTATTATAAATTTTTTTTTTTTTTTTTTTTTTTTTTTTTTTTTTTTTTTTTAAAAAAAAAAAAAAAAAAAAAAAAAAAAAAAAAAAAAAAAAAATTAAAAAAAAAATTCTTTTTTTTCTTTTTTCCATAATAATATCCGCAACCGGAATTTTTTTTTCAAAATTTTTCACATTTTTTCACACTTTTTATTGTTTTTGTTGTTTTTTTTCCAATTTTTGCCGTAATAAATATGGCAAAATATGCCTCCCACATGTGGCAATTGTTTAATTGTTATTTATTACAGATAACACATCATTAATGTTATTATTATTATTATTATATAGCAATTATTTATTAAATTTACTCCCCTTCTTCCCTTTTTTTTTTCTTTCTTTTTTTCCATCAATTTTATAATCTGATATCACCATCTTTAATTCTCTCATAAATTGTTTCATCCAATAAAATAAATTTATGTTGTTTTGAATCAAAATAATATACTTTTAAATTACCATTTTTACCACTTGGTAATACCGGATCACGGAAAATTTTTTTAGAAATTTTATGATTATCAGTAAATTCAATATTTTCAAATGTTACAAAGACAGGCCTTGCAAAATGAGGTAAATTATCAATACTAACTTGAACAATATTTTCAAGAATTTTTTGTCTTGCAATTTCATCTTCATTGTTATTATTTTTAGTTTGTATTAACATATAACCAGCTCTACCTTCATGATTTTCAATTTTGGCACCAACAACAACACAATTTTTAATTTCTGGTATAAATTCTAATATTTGATTTTCAACTTCTGTTGTACTAACATTTTCTGATTTCCATCTATATGTATCACCCATTCTATCAACGAAATAAATACAACCAATTTCATCAACTCTCATTAAATCATCAGTTCTTACCCATGCATCACCCTTTTTAAATACATCTTTAATAATCTTTGAATATGTTGCAACATCATTATTAACATATCCAGGGAATGTAGTTTTAATATTTTTAGGATTTAAAATTCTCATAATCATTTCACCATTTTCATTTGATTTAATTGGTTCACATAATCCAGTTTTAGGATTTCTATAAATTGAACTTTCATCTTCTGGATCCATACGAACTAATTTATATTGTAATGATAAAAATTTATTAGCAAGGTATCCATTATTCCTAATTGCACCAACTCCAATCCCATTATATTCATAACATGTAGTTGCAAATGGAGCTTCAGAAGATGAATAAAATTCTCCAATTGCAAAAATACCAAATCTTTCCTTTAATTTTAACCAAATATCAGGTCTTAAGCCATTACCATATGCTAATTTAATTTTACCATAACATTCACGTTCATTTAAAGTTTCATTTGAACCAACTAAATAACGACAAACTTCACCAACATATTGAATTGTATTACAATCACATAATTTAATTTGTGTCCAATAAGTTGATAATGAAAATTTATTTCCAATTGAAATTGTACCACCTACTAAAAATGCTGGTAATACACCTAAAATTGATGCAGTACCATGATATAAAGGCATTGCAGTATAAATATTTGAATTATTTGTTATACGCATTGCACGTGGGAATATATGAGTTGCCATAAATACTTTCCTCCATGAATTAACAGCAGATTTTGGTAAACCAGTTGTACCAGAAGTATAAACAAGTACAGCTGGATCCCAATATCTAACACCAAAATCTCTAACACTATCTAATTCACGATAAGTTGGTAATGATGAATCTAAAATTTTTGACATAAATAATTCTTCATTAATAATTTTAATTGAAAGATTTGGAATTTGATTTTCAATTAAATTTCTTGTTTTATTAAAATTTTCTTCACAATCATTATCAACAAGTATAATATTTGATTCAACAACTTTAATACAATGTACCAATGGATTAGAAGTTAAATTATAATTAAGAAATGCAGGTATAGCACCTAAATTCCATAATGCAAACCAAATAATTATAAATAATGATTTATTCATATAATACATTGTAATTACATCACCTTTTTCAATTCCAAAATCCGTACGTAAAATATTTGACATACGTAAAACTGCATTATAAAATTCAGGATATGTTAATTCTTCAATTTTAAAACTTTTTTCACCATCAACTTTAAAATCTAAACCTTTAATTGGTTTTGCATATTTAAGTGCAATTTTATTAGCTGATTTTTTACTCAATGCAATACTTTCAAATTCATACCAAAGTGAAAATTTTTTTGTAATTAAACATTGAATTATATAATGAGTAAAAAAACCTTTAAGTGCACCACCGAGATATAAATCTTCCCTTACTCGATATTTTC
>JAJMES010000274.1:24519-35430 GCA_030574275.1 Pichia sporocuriosa
AAATAAATTATTTCCTTTTTTAAATTTCTTTCTTTTTTTTTTTTTTAATTCGCGTTCTCATCAACCGAATTTTAACCGATTTTTTTATTAAAAATTAACTTTATACATTGTTCTGATATTTATACTTTTCGGTTAATTCAATTTATTTTTCATTTATCCGATATCTTTTAACTATTTTTTTCAATTTAACCGAATAAGATTATCATCCCTTATTATTTAAAGTTGTTTTCATAATAGATTACAATGGTTGATATGGGAAATATATAATAATTAATGTTACATTATTATTATTATTATTATATTGATCTTTTGTGCCAGTATTTAAGGGATCCCTTCATGATTAACAATGAAATCTGCCAATTATTTCATTTAATATTATAGAAAACAAAACCGGATATGCATATATAGTTAAAATCCTTATTATTATTATTATTATTATTATTATTATTATTATTAATATTAGTAATATTAATAATAAGAATTTAGACATAAGGGGGTTATCAAATGTCCGATTGCTTTCAACGTTATTAAGATACCAGACTAGACAATTACTGCTTGTTTTCATAATTAAGTTATAATATGGATGTATTGTATAAACTATGATACAATGTGGTCTTAAAAGATTAAGGGGCTAATTTATCATTGGTTTTAATTTGTTTTTTTTTTTACCTTTTGTTCATTCAATGTTAATATTTTACATTTAACTCATTTCTGTAAAATATAAATCTGAAAAAAACCTTCTCTTTAAAGTTTAATATTCATATTATTCATGCCAAACATAAATTAAATCAATATTAGTAAAACAAAAATAACAAAACTCTATTTGAAGGGTCCCCTTCAATAATTAGGTACGTGACCTTAAAAAAACAGAAAAACAAAAAAACAAAAAATAATAATAATAATAATAACAGAAAAAAAAAAAATATATATAGCATTTCTAGCGCCCATCAAACTATATTGCAAATTACTTTTAATTAATATCAAACCAAAATTATTTTTTTTTTCTTAAAGAATGTTCAAACAAAAGTCTTGCAAAATTTTAATCACCACTTTAAATAATTAAATTAATTTCAATGATATGGTATGAGACAAAAAAAATAGGAAACTGGGAGCATAGATAAATTTTTTAAAAAAAAGGAATTACCCTCTCCTTTTCTTAATGTTACTAACGTCTTTTTAATTTTTATTCTAACTATTTTGATTATTTGAAAATTAATATTTGATTTTGCTTTATAAACTGCTTTATTTCAGATTATTAATGAAAATGAGTAAAAGTAAAAAAGTAAAAATTATCAAAATGAGCAGCACCAAATTTCAACAACTTAAACCAAATTTTTGTTAATATTTAAAAATTTCATTTGCCAATAATTTTTAAATATATACACTATATAAACAGCAAATGACATGATCAGAATAAAATAGAATAGTGTAAACTAGGTTTTTTTTCAATAGTTTGTTAAAGGGAAAAACAACAAAAAAATAAAATAAAATAGTAATAAAGTGGACCCCTTTTAAGGGATCTCTTATTAATTTTTTTTTGGTCACTATAATATTTCTGAAAATTTTACAGCCAAAATAATCGATAATATAATCACTTTAGGTTATCAGAGGATTGTTTAAGGTATAATTATCGTCTTTTAAAACCAGAATAGCTGGATATAGTACATTTATTTATTTTTTTCTATTAAAATAAGCAATACAAATTATCATAATATTCTATAAAAATTAAAACTCCATTTTCCATAATTATGCTCCCTGTAATTGTTTACTTTTTGCTTCTTGTACAAAGCAATGTTAATAGTATGTAGCTCATTTTTCTTCTATATATTAAACATCTCTATTACTATTAGAGCCACTACCGTTTTTTTTATTATTTACATAAATCCATATAACTTGAAACTATGTTTAAGTTCAATGATCCATTTTTTTTCTATCAGATTGGATTTATAGGATCTAATAATTTTTAGTCTTTCTTTTTCCTCCTTTTTAAGTTTACTTCATTTTCCTTCTCTTCACTTACATTCTTCTCAAGCCCCTCTGTTTCTTTCTGTTCATCTTTCTTAGTACTAGTTTGTCCCCTCACATGTTCAATATTTTCATTAAAACTCTTCATACTGGAACAATTTAAACTTCCTGTTGAACTTGAATTTATTACACGTCTAGAAATAGCTGAACTTCCTGAAAATTTAGATCTTTTTAATTTATAAGTAAAAGAACCTATATCACCTTCACTAGGTCTTTTCTCTCTCAAAGGGGTCTTATAATTATCTTCCATGTCCACTTCTTTATCAGAAACAGCTTCTGTGTTTATTAAATTTTTATCCCTTTTTTCACCATACTCTCTTACTTCCTCTTCCTTTTCACCATACTCTCTTACTTCCTCTTCCTTTTCACCTTCCTCTTTCTCTTCCTCTTCCTCTTCCTCTTCCTCTTCCTCTTCCTCTTCTCCTTTCTCTTCTTTTTCACCTTTACTTTCATCTCCTCCTTTTTTTTTAACTTCCTTCTTTACATCTGTCGTTCTTTGCAGAAGAGTAATAGTTTCTGCTACTTCATAATCTAATTTTGTAGTTCCAGTCATCTTTACTTTTTTACTATCCAATTTTTCTGATTCAATACCTCCATTCATACTTATACGCTTCCATCTAAATTGACATGCGTTTAGTGTACGATTGGGGAAATTTGATGCAATTTCTTTCCATGTAAGCCCACGCTCACGTAAATCCATTAATAATTTGCTCTCTTTATCAGTCCATGGAACTGCAGTTTTGACAATATTTTCAGGATTTTGAAGTTTAGGAGGGTCATTAGATGTTGAATATTGGATTTTAGAATTTGAATGAATTTCATTGCCTTTTTCAAATGTAATTTGCTTTTGTTCAATAAATGGCTGGAAGCGATTCATAACATTTTCTTGAGGGTTACTTGGTCTAAAGTATTTTGGATAAGGCATAATCGAAGGAGGATGCTGTTGCTGATGCTGTTGCTGATGCTTGTGTTGTTGTTGTTGCTGTTGTTGCTGTTGCTGCTGTTGCTTAACAGAAATATATGGTACATTATCAATCATATTTAAATTTTGAGGTTGTAAAGGATCATTTATGATATTGCCTCTTTGGTAAATTGGAATCCTTACTTTAGAATTAGCTGAATGATCGGATGTAATATCAGAATCTGATCTTGGTGGAATTTTCACTTGTTGATTTACCAAAGGTAGAGGAATACCTGCTGGTTGTTGATATGGTGTATAATAAACCTGTTGATTTTGTGATTGTGTCATTGGAATATAGACCATTTGATGCTGATTAACCAAATTAGATGGTAGTTGATGATCTTGTTGCGGGTATTGTGAAACAAAATCTGATTGCATCAAATGAAGATTTTGATTAAAAATAAAATGTTGTGGATGTTGTTGGAAGGAAGGGGAAGGAATGGAAAACTGTTGAAATCGTTGATAATGAGATGGAAAATTTTGAGGTATTGTAGGATGCTGAAATTGGGGATAAATCATATTTGGATATTGAAAAAGTGGTTGAGTTGTTATATTTTGAGAGTTACTTTCATTAGTTCTCAGTTGTAAATTATTTTGCAAGACAATTTCTGAAGGATGAGCTGGAATACTCAAAGATTTTTGCTGTTGCAGTTGTTGTTGCAGTTGTTGTTGATGTATTTGATCTTTAAAAATTGAAGGATTCAAGTTGTTTGGATGTTGATCTTGATGAATTTGGTTGTTGAATGAATTAAAAGGAACATGTGAATTTTGGATTTTTAAATAATTCATCGAGAAATGACCATCGCTTTGTTGGTCATCTATTGGTTTATTATTCTCATTATTGTTGTTGTTATTGTTATTGCCAAAATTTTTTGTATTATCAGCCCCATCAATGTTGCCAGATCTGGATGAATGCTCTAAGTCTGGAAGATAATTTTTCATACTTGGCAGTACATTAAAATTTTTATCTTATCTTATTTATAGTGATGTTTACAGTTGTGAATTTGCTCAGTTGAAATCGGGAAATTCCACCACGCTTTGAAATGAAAACAATATTTTCCTCACTTGAAAATGCCACAAAGATAAGTTAAACGGACAATATATTTAAATAAGGTCAAATTGTACAATATGATCTATACAAAAGATAAAGAATAATGACCAAAAAATTGAACAAAAAAAAACCACAAAACAAATGTATGAAGTATACAAGACATTAGAAAAATGGCAAAAAAAAAAGAAAAGAGAAAAAAAGTAACGACTACTCAAAAAAAAGAAACGAGAATAAAGAAAATGCTTAAATTGAGAAGGGAGGGACTGGAAATTGTACGGTACTCGTAATTTAATTATTTTTATTCTGCAAGGTCGGTTAAGGTGTTTGAAAAAATCTGTTACATTACCTATATTTATTGGTATATTTATACTAATACTCATACTAATATTATATTATGACGCTAATTTCAGAATATATATATTAAAAAAAATGTAGCAAGCGATTGAAGAAAAAATAAAAAAAAGAGGGGGTGAGATTAGACAACACAGTAATTTTTTATATAGTGGAATGGTGATTCAAATAAGAATCTTAATTATATATTACAACTACAAATAAATTAAAAAGCTATTTATTAGATTCATATTTGTATATACGAAAAAAAAAAAGATCAAAACAAAAACAAATAGTCTTTTCTAAAGACAATATTTTTTTAAACTTATCTTTTACTGTGAGCATATTCGTTCCTGGTTTTACAAGGTATTACCCCGACAAAAGTTTATTATAAAATGTATACATCTCCGCATTCCCTGCAGAAAAATATTTCGCACGAAAAACAAAAAAAAAAAGAAAAGAGAAAACAAAAAAAAAACAAAAAAAAGCAAAAAAAATTAAAGAAAAGGAAAAAAAAGGAAAAAAAAGGAAAAAAAAACCAAAAATAGAGACGATTGTCGCTGAATATTCCCAAAAAGAAATAATATTTTTTAAAATTTAATTTGCTAACTTATTGGACATATAAAACGTAAAATATGTACGTTATTATATCCGATTTAGTTTAATATTTTTTTATATTTTAAAAATTTATTGAAAATTTTCATTGGTTTTTTTTTTCGTAATTTAATATTATGCTATAATAAATCACTAATACGTAGTGATGATCATAATATCCATGAAATTTCTATTTAAATTTATGCCTGAATACTTAATAAATGATGGTGCGTTTTCTTGATGTCATTAAACCATTTTCTCCTCTTTTTCGCTTTTTTTTTTCTCCGCATATACCGAAATGTCTTGGTAATGTAGTTGATTGGAAAAAAAAGTGATGCACATCTCACCGTTTTCCAGCTCCATTTTTATTATGTAATTTGGTCAATATTTATATTTTTAAAGATAGGTTTTCCTTTACTTATAGTTGTAATTAATACTAAATAAGTCAGTAGCCATACATCGTAACTTAGTGTTCATTAATAAAATTACTTTTACTAAAGAGAAAAGGTAATAGCAATCTTTTTATTTGCTCCCAATTGTACATCTTAGCGTCCGGATACATCATTCCTTTTCCACACAATTTTTTTTTAACGAAAATTTGATGATGAATTAAACACATCATAATACGTTATTGAATTTTATTTAAAATCAAGCGTTCGATTAAATTTTTTTCTCTAAAATTTTTTTATTAAAGTGTTGGGAATATATCATTATAAAAACTACCTATACCAAAAATATATGAATGATCTCAAGAAGTGAAGAAGAAGTGAAAAAATATTGTACAAGAATAAATCATGGATTCCATAAACCAGCTTTGTTAGTTATTGCTCCAATTGCTGGCCATCCTAAGAAAACAACCATGGCACCTGCCCATCCACCAACTCTTGGGATATGTCTTGCAATTTCTACAACGTAAGGATTTGGACCAATTCTTGCCATTTTGTATTGTATTGTATGTATTATTTGACTGTGTGTTTGTTTGTTTGTTTGTTTGCTAAAATATATTATAAAAAAATTATCTTAATTTGATCCGCAAAACATATAATAAACGGAAATTTAATGTCTTTTAAATAATTTTATAATATATTAATATAGTTACATATTAATATATCCACAAAAGTGTAACATTGATTCTGATTGGTCCCAATAAAGATACACACCACTCTGTATACTATCAAAACCAACAAACACTTTATTTTCCTATTTTTCTTATCAATAAATGGTATGACATATTTTTAACGAGGAAAAAAAAAGTCTCACCACAAAATTACCGTATACGGAAGATATTATTATAAAATTATCGTCTCATTTTTTTTTTTTTTCAAATTTTTTCATTTTGTTTAATTTTGACCCCAAATTTCTTATTTATCTTTGGTATTGCAGTTATTTTGCATTCTATGTAATCATATTTGTTTGGCCAGAGTAAATACAATAAAATACTTTGAATTATAATAAAAAAAACTGTATAAAGATTGTAGGCGTTAATTAAAAAAGACATTCAAATATTGACAAGGTCATCCAAATATCAATTAGTTTGAGTTGCCTATTTAGGAATTTTGCGTAATTACATTACAATTATCTATTTAATTACAAAGGAGAAAACATTATGCATCACCTTCTGTTTCTGCTTCTTGCTTACCAGCAATACCACGAGCAGTTAAAAATTGGAAAATTGGTAGACCACTGTCTTCATGTGTACCATTGAAGGCATCAATAAAACTGAAGAAACCAGAAAACACATGCTCTTTTTGTTCTTCTTTGAAAATCTTATCATAAATAAATTTATGCTTAAATGCATCCATTTCCTTTTCATATTTATCAAATCCTAGAGCATCATGACCCCAATCTTTAAGTCTTTCATTATAACCATCATAAACAGGCTGCTCAAGTAATAAACCTAAAGCAGGTGCTTTTGGAATATTAATCCTATTTTCACCGAATGCTTCTTCAATTCTTTCCAATGGACAACCAGTTCTAATAACTAATGATGCCATACCAATCATTTTACGAATTTGATGTAACATAAATGATTGTCCATGAATCTTAATGCTGATCCATTCAGTACCTTCAATTAAAAATGGTTCACTGACTTTAAATGATTTCATGTATCTTTTTGCACTTGGATCTTTATAGGATTTACCATTTGTGAAATTATGGAAATTATGAGATCCAACATAAATATTTAATGCTTTTCTAACTAATTCCAATCTATCAGTTGAAATTCTATAAGAACCTCTACATTCACGAGAAATTCTTCTAAAATTGATAGCTGCTTGTTCCAATGGAATTGATAAATCCAATCCTAATCTGTTAGCTTCATAAATTTGATCAATTTCATTATCCGTAACACCAGCGGCTTCACATTTAGATTTTAATTCAGCCCAAAATTCTGCACCTTCTTTATCCATTCTAGTTGTACCTTGAAATTCATTTTCTGCTTTGATAATTTCTTTGGCTAAAACAGATCCTGGTCTAGGTGGTAAAAATGAATATGTTGGCATCAAATATTCGTATATACGTGAAGAGCACATTTTTCTACAATCAAATGCTTTATTTGTACGTTGAAATCCCCATAATCTAATCTGTTCAGGTAAACAATCATTGATTTTTTCAACAATGTTGTCATCCTCAATGATCATTTTTAAAGAAATGACATTACCAGCTGCATGCACTCCTTTATCAGTCCTAGCTGCACGCATAAATCCATTTTTTTTTAAATCATTTGAATTATTCTTAGAAATTGCACCAGCTTTAACAAATGCTTCAAATAAATCACCTTCAATAGTTTTATTAGGAGGATTTAATTGCATACCATGATATCCAGTTCCACAATATCCAATCATACATGCAACCTTTCTCTTTGGTTTCCTCTCTTCATTGGCAAATATTGGTTTACCTTCGTCATCAACAATACGCCTATAACAAAATAAAATAATAAAATAATAAAATAATAAAATAACTCAGTTAGTATTCAAGTATTCAAAAAAAAAAGAAAAAAAAAGATAAACATGAAAAATGAAAGAATTGGATAAATCGAATAGAAAGTAAATAAATAGAGATTAATAAGAATATTTCCATTTATCCTTTCTATCCATAATCCAGTTGAGACTAAAAACATACCCACGTGTCCGTTTCTTTTTTGAGTAATCGTTGTCTTTTGGCTGCAGAGTTTTCATTCTCATAGCTTCTTCTAGTTCTGATTTTTTCACCAGTGTTGTAATCTTTCTCTGCAGTTTGTTCTGTGTTATCATCATCTGCTGTAACCACAGTTGGCGCTTCAGAAGCGTTGTTTTCTTCAACTGAAGCAATAACATTAGCTTCTAAATGCTCTGGTTTTTGTTCAACTGATTCTGACATTATGGAATCCGTAGAATGTTAAAATAATGCACGCCGATTTAATAAATCAAAGAAATAAAGCGTCAAAACCTCATCAACACGATATAATGCTGAGGAATTCTTGCAAAAATTTTTTATTTTTAATTTTTTTTTCAAAATTTTCATTTTTTTATTTTTTCAACTTTTTTTTTGTTCGAGGAAATTTTTTTTTTTCTTTTTTTTTTTTTCTTTTTCAAATTTTTTTTTTACTTTAATAATTGTTGAAACAAGTTTTAAACTTATTGCAAGTAGGAGAACTCACAGATCGGAAATTTCGCAATACACAATGAGACCATTAACAGAACAAGAAACTAAAGTTGTGTTTGAAAAGCTTGCTAATTACATTGGAAGGAATATTGCTCTATTGGTAGACAATCCACAAGATCCACATGTTTTCCGTGTACAAAAGGATAGAGTTTACTATGTCAGTGACAAAGTTGCCAAATTTGCCACCTCTGTTGCAAGAAAGAATCTCATGTCAGTTGGGGTATGTTTTGGAAAATTTACTAAGACGGGGAAATTTAGACTTCATATTACTTCTTTAAGATACCTTTCTCAATATGCAAAATATAAAATTTGGATTAAAGCAAATGGTGAAATGCCATTCCTTTATGGTAACCACGTTTTAAAGGCTCATATTGGTAAGATGAGTGAAGATATACCTGAACATGCAGGTGTAATTGTTTTTAGTATGAATGACACACCACTTGGTTTTGGTATTTCCGCAAAATCAACCATTGAAGCTAGAAACTTACAACCTACAGGTATTGTTGTTTTCAGACAAGGTGATATTGGTGAATATCTTAGAGATGAAGATACTCTTTTTACATAATTTATATTTCATTTCATTATCTACTTATGTACATTAGCCTCTTTTTTTTTTTCCTTTAAAAAAAATATATACAAAAAAAAAAATTATTAATATAAAAAAAAAATATATTATTCAAACCTATCTATATTACTTTTTAGAAATTAAACTATTTCTTACCTTTCTTCTTCTTGTTCTTCTTTGCAGAAGATGAAGAATTGGTCGTAGTTGGAGTAACAGGTTTAGACTCATTAACACTACTACTTATATTCAATGCCTTTTCAGTAGCAGCATCAATGGCACCACCTTGAGTATTTTTTGATTTTTTACTTTTCTTCATCTTATAATAACTACGATCTTTCATTGGAAGCCACCTTTCATTATCTATTTGTTGTGAGATTTCTTTTGGTAATTTCTTTGGTTTTGATCTAATTCTCTTTGATTTAGTAATTTTACCAGATAAATTATTAATATTTGAATTAGTCATTATATGTGACGATTTAATTAATGGAGAAATACCTTCAGTTATGATTACATCAACATCAACATTTTTTACTAATTTTGTAACATCATCATCAGAAAATTTAATATTTAACATTTCAGATTCATTAATTTTAGATAATAGTTGCTTCGCAAGTATATCATCAGTTGAAAGTAATTTTAATGAAATGAATTTACTATATTTTATATCTTCATTAGTAAATGTATCAAGATCTTTATCCATCAATAAATTGTGAATTTTAGTAAGTAATTGACTAATTAATTTTTTACAATCAAGAGATTCATATAAGGAATATAATAATTTACCAATTGCTGGTAAAAGTAAAAATTTTTCATTATAATTTGTTACATTTTCGAGAATTAATATTGCCCTTTGATAATTATTTGAATTAATTGCAATTTGAACAGCTATTAATGCAAGTGGTAAATTTTCAGGTGATTTAGTAGATAATTTGTAGAAAAGTTTATTATTTGAGTCCACAATATCTTGCATAGAAATACCAGAATTCAATGCATTAGGTAATAATGAAGAAGGATAAGTTTTATTAAAATTTTGAATACTTTTCTTTGATTGTTTACCAGTAAAAAATAAAAGAAGTAAATGATTTCTTTCTAATATTGATAACTGTGGTAGAGTTAATTTTGATTTTGAAATAGATAATGAAGTTGGTAATTCTAATTCTCTATATAAAAGTGCTGGTTCAAAATTTGAAGTGGAATTTTGAATACAAACCAATCTATTATTATTAATAAGTAATTTAAGAATTTGTAAATTAATATCATTATTAACATCGTTTGAATTATTAATTTCCAATACTTGATTATTAAGAATATTTAAAATTTCCATTGCATCATCATATTTAGATATTAAGATATAAACATAAGCTAATTGTAATTGAATTGGTGCAATTTCAATAAATTTTTCATCAGAATCATAATCTTTTAATGAAATATTAGCTAAATCAAGTGTTTTATTAAGATAATCAATTGCTTTTGAATAATTTTTTTCAATAATAAGGATTAAAGCATCATTGAAAAGTTTATCATAAGAATCAACAAATGAAGATGAATTAATTTTATTATAATTGAAATTATGAATATAATTATTTTGAAATTTTAATTGAGAAAATACAGCCCTTTCATTAACACTTAAATCAAATGATTCATTAGTTGATTCATTATCTGATGCAATAAGTAATTGATAAAGTTCTAAAGCTTTAACATCATCACCATTTTTATAATAATATTGTGCTAAAATATGATTAA
>JAJMES010000275.1:0-42906 GCA_030574275.1 Pichia sporocuriosa
TATTGGACACCTCTCGAATCCCAAAAACAGAAGGAACAACAATGATAGAAGAAATT
This sequence comes from Pichia sporocuriosa, assembly GCA_030574275.1. Taxonomy (NCBI): domain Eukaryota; kingdom Fungi; phylum Ascomycota; class Pichiomycetes; order Pichiales; family Pichiaceae; genus Pichia; species Pichia sporocuriosa. Next base: position 57 of record JAJMES010000275.1, read on the forward strand.
GCAATAATGAAGGTAATCCAAACAAATCATTGCATGGAATACAAAGTCATAGGTTATTAAACGATTATTCATATTGGTAGATTGCTAGTACCAAGATAATGCGAATTGCTATACAATTATATAAAGTTCTTTTGTAAACCATTTATAACCAAGGATTTTGTAAAAGGTAAGTATGCATTGACACTCATTAGAGTTGCTTTGTGGTATTTTCTATATAAATTCAAAGCTTTGGCAGTGATCAACATAAACTACTTCTAGGAACGTAAGCCCCAATCTGTAGCAATCTGCAGAAACGGCTTCTTATCAATGTGCAATCAGGTCTACCCATCGACACATTTTGTTTCTGCCCGCATATACTGTCGTTTTTTCTGCAATAAGATGTGCACAACAGAATATTCTCATTTTCCGGTAATATCTACAGGTTTAAATGCATGCAATTGCAAACAACCAAGCTATGGCATAAATTCTAACTGAAACAGAAAGGAACCTGCTATAAAACAGTTGATCGTACAAATTCTATAAATATTGAACGGTTCCACCCCGCACAACCAGTGATTTTTGATGTCAAGTCTGGCTACTATATTTGATAGAGCAAAGCCATCATGAACGAGCCAATTATTAAAACAAACAATGTAGCCGCAGACGGTGTTTCTGGTTTAATATTATTTATAGTGGAAGGGTTAACATTAGTAACGGTGATGATCGTTATGGCACGCAGAGCGAACACGTTAGATTCAAAAGAACAAGTTTAATGACATTTACATCGGAGAACTCACTTTTGTATGTTCCTAATTTGCGGTTGGTATTAGCATCATGTATTATGTTGCACGAATTGATCTTATTGGATGCATACTATTTATAATGATTACATAGCAAATGTTCTTTTCTTTAATAAATGTACGTATTTTTTACCACATTATTCACGTCAAAATACTTGTTGATATCTTTACAAACGTTTGGCTTTTTTTTGTATCCTACAAAATTTTATTCTCTAATAACAGTATAATGTTAATTTCAAATAAAAAAAAGACAGCAAACTACAACAAATAACACAATCCCCTAGTAAACCGGATATAAAAAAAATATATCAAATAGCACATTTATTTGAAAAGGGTTTGAAACCCTGTGTTTACTCACGTGCTGGAGAATTAAACAAAAAAAAATTCACACAAAAAAAAATTTTTTTTTTTCTTTTTACTTTTTTCCCACTTTTTTTTCATTTTTCATTTGATTAAATAAAAAGACATTTTTTCTTTTCTTCCATATGTGCTTATTCTGTTCTTGATCAACTTAAAATCTATTTTGTTTTTAATTTAACTTAAATCTTTTTTTTCTCTTTTTCTTTTAGACAGGTATTAAAAAGACACTCATCAATCAACAAAATGGCTGCGTATGTTCTTTCTTCACATGCTCTATCAAGAGTTGAAGTTGAAGTTTGATAAATACACATTCTTTTTTTCTTTTTTTTTAACAATTTGTTATTTGTTATTTTCTTTCTTTCTTTCAAAGTAGCTCATGGTCACAACGGGCTAATAAAATATTTGTTTGACCTTTCCATATTTATGCATTTGCATTTGCCTGAGATTATTACAAGATGTCCTGAATTTGTTTCTTTTCTTTTTTGATATTGAAAAGGAATTATTATTTCATACTCGTACTTATCTCTAACCCGGGATCATTTTTAAAACGTAATCCTTTGACTTTTCATAGTCTTTGGATATGTTTCGATCCCAAAAATTTCTATCACTTGTTTAATAGTGGATATGTTATTATAATTGTTTATTGATTATATTAATTAAATATATTCCAAAGGAAAAATGGTAGATGAAAACAAAAAAAAAATATAAAAGAATTTGTATTTATTGAATTTTCTTTTCTCAAATTTCAATAAATTATTTCTACTTTTTCCTCTGCGTATACCGGCCTTCGAATGATTTATTCAATTCGAAGAATATATGTTGGGAACAATGAGTAAAATTAGCTTAATTCAAAACATAGGTTAATTTTGTTTTTTTTATTAACTTTAAGATTTAAAACTTTGTTACTAACATTATTTTTTTTAACAATTTTATTTTTTTTTATTTTTGTCAAACAGTATTCCAAGACCAGAATCCCAAATCAAGACTGCTAAGAGAGTCGAAAGAGACGCTAAAGAAGTTGCTGCTGCAAGAAAGGCAAGAAAGCTTGTATGTATTAATTGAAATATTTGATTTTCTTTTTTTATTTTTTTTTTATTTTTCTTAATTGACTATTCAGTTTACATTTATTTTTAGTTTCATTTATGATGAAGATTTTGTCTCCTATATCGACTAGCTTCGGCGATGTTGTCCGTTATAACACCATCTTTCGGCTGAGAAGCATTTATTGATGTTGAATTTCTCAATTAAGAAAATTTTTATTATTACTTATTATTATCATTGTGGAATATAGTTACTAACATTAATTTTATTACTATTATTATTATTATTATTATTATTATTATTTTATTATTATAGATCTCCAAGGAAAAGAGAGCTGCTCTTTACAAGAGAACTGAAGCTTACGTCAACGAATATGCTGCAGCTGAAAGAGCTGTCATTGACGCTAAGAGAGCTGCAAAGGCTGATGGTTCTTATTTCGTTGAAGGTGAAGCTAAGGTTGTCTTTGTCGTTAGAATCAAGGGTATTATGAAAATCCCACCAAAGTCAAGAAAGGTTTTCCAATTATTAAGATTAAACCAAATTAATGCTGGTGTTTTTGTTAAAGTTACCAAGGCAACAACTGAATTATTAAAATTAGTTGAACAATACTGTGCTATTGGTTACCCATCATTATCTACTATTAGACAATTAGTTTACAAGAGAGGTTACGGTAAGGTTAACAAACAAAGAATTCCATTAACTGATAACGCTATTGTTGAATCCGTCTTAGGTAAATACGGTATTGAATCTGTTGAAGATTTAATTCACGAAATTTACACTGTTGGTCCAAACTTCAAGCAAGCTAACAACTTTTTATGGCCATTCAAGTTATCTAATCCAAGTGGTGGTTGGGGTGTTAGAAGAAAGTTCCAACATTTCATCCAAGGTGGTTCTACTGGTAACAGAGAAGAATACATCAACCAATTGGTTAAGAAGATGATCTAAGGATGAGTTTTTTTTACTTGTTGTATAGTTTTTAAAAAAAAAAGCTATAAGTATTTAAATAAATCTTTCTCTTTCTAATCAAACAAATTTTTGTCCTTTTTTTAAAAAAAAAGGACAGGCCGATAATAATAATATCGGTTCTTTTTTTTTCTAGCTTTGGGTAATAAAAAAAATATATTTTTAAAAAAATATCGAATTCAATATATTTATTCTAATACTTAAACATAAACATAAAGTAAACTATGTAACTTGCATCGATACAGAGAAGAAACCCTGATTGAGGTTTTATTAACTCGAAAAAGAGAAATTTTTTTTATTTCTTTTTTTTTTTTTTTTCTTTTGTCAGAAAAGTTTTCCTCCATTTTTTTCAGCGGTATAAAAGGAGACTGAATTTTCCAATGTTTTGGAAATTGTGTTAATTCCGAAGGTAAATTTTTCTTTTTTTTTACTTAATTTATTATTCGAATAAGACAGTGATTTGAGTGTGTCCAGGTGGACAGATTAATTTCACAACATTATTGAAGATAACTAAGTTATTTTGATACACTTTTTAACTTATTATCTTTTTTTCTCTTTTTCTCTTTTTCTCTTTTTCTCTTTTTCTCTTTTTCTCTTTTTTTATATGTATATATAAAGCAACCAGGATGATGAAGACACATACAACTTGTTTATCGACTAGCTACGGCAATGATGTTCGAATATACCATCTTTCGGGACTGACATTGGTTGCTTTAAGCATTTTAATGTATTGTAATGTATTGTAATGTAATTGACTAATTATAAAGTACTAAAAAATTGTAAAAACTATAGAAAAGAAAATATATTTGTTAACTGCTTGCCATTCTGCTGACTATTTTTTACAAGCCCAGTCGTTCAAGCCAAATCTATTTCTTGCTAATTCAAAAGCATAAAATTGGATTCTAACGACAAAAATTGTATTTTCTTGTGAATATTCTTTTGATGAATCTGTTCTAAGTAATGTACCAAAGTTAAAATCTTGCACTTTTTCAAAATTCTTAATATACTCTCTCCATCTTTCCTTTGCTTCCTTCGTCTTTAATTCATCTTCATTCAAAATTTGTAATTTTTCCTTGTTATTATATTCTGGGAAGGCTTTGAAAAACTCTTCTAAAATTTCATCATCATATTTTGTTAATTTAAGTTTTGATGGTGGGATTGATTCAACAAGGCCCCAGTAAGCACCCATTTGCTGAACAGCCTTGACTGCAAATTGCTTTTCAATATCTTCTAAGTTATCTGGATTTTCAGGGTCAAAACTAGATGGAAGTCCGGACATTTTTGCTTTGTGTTCTTTTTTGTTTTTGTTTTTCCTTGAGTTATCTTCTCCTCTATTTTTCAAAGAATAAATGAATGAAAAGAACTGGTTAGTAAGAAAAGTGCAAACTTTTTATACCTCGAAGAAAAATGTCACCTTCAAACAAATTTTGTCTTAACCGAAAATAGCCGCGTCGAAAGTCTCTCTGGAATCTTCTATATTCATCAGGAGATTTCTTCACAATTTACAATTTACAATTTAGAATTATTATCGTCATTATTATCATTTTATTCTATCATTTACGTTATAAAAAAAATTTTATGTAAATATAATAGTTATCAACTGTTATTTAGCTTTGGTATCTTCTTCTAAAATTTCATTTTTCTCTGATTCGGAAGTTTCAGTCTCCTTATTAGCTACAAACTGAATTGATGTATGCTTGATATGATGAAATTCCTTGGATAATTCTGCTTTAAGATATTCACCAATTGAACCCATTTGTTCCAACGTAAGCTTGTTTTCGTATTCTTTATCAAATGGTGATACGCCCAATTTTATAACTAAATTTAAGTTTGTACCTGATGGTAAAATACTAAGTTCCTTGATCAAAACACGATTATCTTTTTTCATTAAAATAATATTTATTGAATCTTCAATTTTTGTATATCTTGAATCATCTGCTGGTAATGCTTTATCAATAAGTTCTTTAAATGATTGGAAAACACCAGAAATACCAACTTTCATAACTAAAGTTGAAACGACTAATCCTCCAATGGCATCCAGCCAATAAATATTTAAGAAATAACCTGTAGAAATTGTCGCAACTGCAACAACTGATGTTAATGAATCAACTCTATGATGCCATGCGTTTGCAATTAAAACTTTTGAATTTAATCTTTCACCAACTTTATGTGTTGCCCTAAATAACCATTCTTTAATTGCGATTGAACCTAGTGCTAACCAAGCTGCATTGATATTTGCAACTTGAGTATGACCATCACCATCATGATCATGACTTAAAATATCAGTATGATTATGTGAATGAATTGGTATCATTGAAACTAAATCATGTAATGCATTTGGTATAATTGGTCCAATAATTTCATAAAATGAACTCCAACCAATTTGAAAACCTGCATATAATAAAATAAATGATACCATAAATGATCCACATGTCTCAATTTTACCATAACCAAATGGATACAATACATCAGCTTTTTTATTTGTAAATCTAACAGTAGTTAAAGTTAAAATATCAGAAATCAAATCACCAACTGCATGAACTGCATCAGCAATTAATGCCTGTGAATGAAAATAAAATCCTCCAATAAATTTAGTTATTGCCATACCACAATTAACACCAAAACCAATCCATGTAATCCTTACACCTTCATTTGCCAAATTTTTTGGATCATAAAGTTTTAAAGTTTCTTCATCATTTGCATGAGTATGACTATGTCCATGACTATGATCACTACCAGATGGGCCCATCATTTCTGACAGTGGAGTATGGGGATTAAAAAAATTTTTAACTTGTGTCCATAATGTCCTTTTCTTTGGATTAACATTAATTGTAAAATCTTCTCCATTAAAATCCATTTTATCCATTTCTGGATAATCAGCATGAGAATGACCATGACCGTTACCAGTGCCTTTCCTCTGTGGTACAATATCATCATTCGGATCAAGTATTTTTTTACCATCTACAACAGCTGACTCTTTAACTGTTCCCTTTTCTGGTGAATATTCATAATAATGATGTACTGAACGTTCAACTGGTTCAGTAGAATGTGAATGTGAATGTGAAGGATCATTACAATTATCTGAGTGTGAATGTGAATGTAATCTGGTTCTACTGTTGGTGAACTTACGTGATTGATAATTCCTAATTTTAAAACCATTTATTCCAACTCCATTAAAAGCACCACCTGTTTGTGGTAATGACGTCAATGATCTCCTTAGTGATGTTTTCAACATATTCCAATTTCCAATTTAAAGAATAATAAGTTGAAAAAAAATATATATATATATTCTGCAGGATCAGATATTCAGTTAAAGAAAAACTCAAACAGAAATCAAAAATGAGTTAAATAAAAAAAAATCTTGATAAATTCCTTAGTGTATTATCAATTTGATCAATTGCTGGTATTTTTTGTTTGTTTAGCAGATCAGTTGCTTTACCCCAACTTCAGAAGTCAGAAACCCCAACACCCCCCGCTTCTCACAACTTTCCCGGCTTTACGCGCTATTGCAGAAAAACTCTTCGGATACATCACCAAAATTATTATTATTGTTATTGTCTAAGGTATTTATTTTCACATTACTTTTACTTTTTTTTTTATTTTATTGTTATTTTCATACAATAGACTAAATCGTTTTAAATATTACACAGTTTTACATAATTGACAGTATATGCTACGCAACTTTTGATGTAACCCTTTATATTCAATTGTACACCCACCAATTTTTTGTAAAAGTTTTCGAAGCTTGGCTTTGTCATTTTCAATAATTTGTATCTCATCTTCATCTTCATCTGACTCAGTTTTGACGACCTTAAACACACTTTCCTGAATTAAATTTTCGTAGAAACTCCACAATTTTGCCACTAAATGTAAAAATTCGATACCATAATCTTCAATTATACAACAATTGGTTATCATTTTATTGGAAAATTCAAATAATTCTTCAAATGTATGTTTATTATAAACATACTGATAAAATCTATTTGTTGTTGAATATTTATTATCATAATCACATAATGGACAAATATATTTGCTATTATCATCTTGTTCTCCTGATCCAACATATCCAATACAATTGAAATGAAACCATTGTTTACAGGTTTCACATTCAACCATATTACCTTCATGCATTTGTCTACATACACAATATCTTTCTTCATTTGAATTTAAAATGTCCATATTATAAGATGCAAGGTATTTGAGACAGTCTGATTTGCTCATACTACTAAAATTAAAATCATCCCTACCAAAATCTAAAAGATCATTAAATTTAATATTAATCACATTGTTCACATGTTGTGGTTCTTCCATCAATTGATGAGTAAAAAGCTTGCTCTCTTCTTCAAACTCTTCAAATTTCAAAAGTCTTCTAGAATTAATGTTAATATATTCGGGAAAAATTCCTGTACCAATTTTTTCAGAATATTTCACAAATATTTGAATTTTTTTAACAAAATCTTCTTCATCTTTTATTGATGAGTTCTTTTCTTTTATTAATTTAATAATAGGTAATACTGTATCTTTGATAGATTCATATTCAGTAATTAACATACTTATGAAAACATTAATTTCGTCCAATGGTAAAGTTTGACATTCTTCTTTCAAAATCATCAACTCTTTATAAGATATTTTTTGATTATTGTTCTTAATCTTTTCAAATTTTTCATATGCTTTTAAAGCAGTTTTATATTCTTCTTCTAATTTTTGTAAAAGTCTAATATCATCTTCATTTGTTGATGTAAGTTTTTTACCATCATCTAACGCTCGTTTCAAATCATTTATAGTTTCAAATCCTTTATTGATTGATGTAAGCCAGGTATTTCTTTTAACCACTTTATCTAAAATTTTAAAAGATTCAAGTTGAACTTTTATATCACTACCAACAATATGAAGACCTCTCAACTCTTCTAAATCAATATTATCTTTACCTTTGCTTAATGCTTTACTTGCCAATTCATCAAATTCTGATATCTCATTAGCTAAATTTAATATATCTTTCATTTCATTTGTAAAAATTGATAAAATTTTCATTTCTTCCACCAACTTTTTTAATCCACTAAATGGGAAAAGTTTATTTACATCTTTGTTTCTTAAATTAAAAAAGCAACGAACTTTTTTCTTCCATTCTTCAGTTTTATCGATTGCAATTTTCAAAGAATTAAATTCTTCCAACGCATTTTTTTCAAATTCTGATAAATTGTCAATTATAATATTCTTTTCATCAAATAAAGTTTCTCCGTGTTTGAAAATTGGTAAAATTATATCAAGAGAAGGTTTGGAATGTTCATTAAGAACCTTATGATACTTTTCAATCCACTCTTCAATAGTTCCAAGTTTATTGTTTAAAATGTTTATTGTTTCATAAAGATATTCATCAGTGACTAAAGATACCATTTCACAGATAAATTTGGTATTGGTTGGAGCATTTTCCTTATCAAATTTTATAAATGAATCTAATGACATTGTAAAGTTGCTGGTTGTATTGGATCGTTTTTTAGCAGATACAAATGTAGGAAACATATCAACTAAATCAAGATCTGTAACTTTATTCCATGTTCCTAATTCAGATGCAAGTTTAGTTCCAACTGTTTCATTTGCATTATTATCATGATTATAATCATAATTACCACCAAGTGCATCCTCGCCTGTCTCTAGAGATTTCCTAAATTCGTTAATACATTTGAGATCCGTACATTCCTTTTCAAATTTGATTTCCTTTAATAGTTTACGTACTTCATTTCTTTTGTTGATTTCATTAGATACTAAACCTTCTAAAATTGGTTTCAATATTTTTAAAGTTTTTAAATCTTTAGATTCTCTTGCTGTTGTAAGCATCATCAAAAATGTTGAAAATCTCGGAATAAGCTTTTGGCTTTGTAACCATTTGGAAACATTCAATGATACATTTAACCAATCAGCATTTGCAATATTAACTGATTCAGTAACACATGTTCCCAACGAAAAATATGATGTATATGCCTTAGGAAACTTGATTATCATATCTCCTACTTCTTGAAATGTTTGATAAACAGGAATACCATTTTCTTTTAAAACTTTTGGTGAAAACATTATGTCAGAGTTAAATCTAGTTGGCGGAGTTTCATAACCTGTAAGCAGTTCAAAAACCAAATCATTAGGTCTTGCCTTTGGTAAATGCATATCATAAGTAACTTGATTCTCAACACATGCACTATAAATATCATAGTTTGTTATCTCAGTCTCAAATAATTTATAAGTTTTTGATGTTCTCTCATATTCTTCCCCTCTAAGTCCTAATTTAGACTTTAATAACTCTTCATACTTTTCTTGATATTCAGGTGGGATTACATAAACAGATTTAGCATCACCTAAATAATGATAGTCAATATTATAAAACCAATGATCTTCCATGCACCATGATTGAGCACCATAAAACATACAAAAATTTAAATTTGAATTAAAAATTGATTCGGAATCTGACTGAACATATTGTAAAACTGAACCATCAGCAATTGTTGAATTATTAAAATTTAAAGAACCTAAAATAGAGTCTGAAATATTACCATTTTTTTCTGATAAAAATTTATTTTCATTACTTGAATCATGAATACTAGTATTTTGGCCAAGTGAAACTTCAGTTTCGAACATTACATTTGGATTTTCTAAAAGGTCCCAAAATGTATTTTCTAAATAATTTAAATTTTCAAATTTATTATGGTCAAGCTCATAAAATTTATTCAAAACCTGACTCTTCAAAATTCTACTTTTATCATAAAATTGCTTTAAGGTATATAATGATGAAATCTTAAGTTCAGTTGGAATTGTATCATCAACATATGATGGATCAAACCAACGATAAAAATCATAATCCGGTAAAGTATTTAAATCATTTAATGTAATTCCTTTCTTTTGAGTAGTTGCCTGATCATAATATGTTGTAAAACCTGCGTTAATTAAGGTTTTCCTATTTCTTGAAAATGGTAATGATGATCCTAAAATAACAGGTAAATTAGATGCTTCAGGATTTTCTTCTTTAGGGAAAAGTGCATATTTTTCATCGTTTCTTGCTAAATTTAAAAAGTCTTGATCTTTATCTTTATAATTATTTTCCCAAGGAGTAATATATTTTTGGTATACTGATTTGATAGATGATGATAATGAACTACTAATTTTACCATAAAATCCCAATTCTCTACCAATTTGAGCCCAAAGTTTATCATTACAACAATTGTCAAATCCACCACGTAAATTAACAACTCTATATAAACGATACAAATCAATTGCACGTTTATCAATACATGGCAATTTATTGATAGAAGTTGTACCAGTTTTTTGCAGAGAATCTTGAAGTTGTTTATAAAATTCACATCTTGCATTTAATTCATCTGAAGGCGATCTCCATAATTGTCTATTAGATTTAATCCAAAAAGATTCTAAATTAATTGCAAATTTCGGTGAAAATTCTTTCGGTGGAATAATTTTTACTGCACCATATTTTTCACCAATTTCTTTGATAGAATCAATATATGCATATATATCTTCAAATTCTTCTATTGTTGGCCTTAATTCAGGAATTTGATTATCAGTATATATTGGAATAGAGTCTAATGCCTCTTGTGATAAAGCATCAACTTTGGAATTAGGATCTGTAGAATCTTTTTTATTCTTGAGAAAATCAGGATTAGGATTCAGTTTACTTCTATTTTGTGGATATCTATAAGGATTATAATGATGAACTGACGATGATTTTGATGATTTTGAATTCTCTAAATTATAAACTTTAAAAAATCTTGAATTTTTTGGTGGTCCTTTAATAGGCTCTCGCTTTGATTTTTTAGTATTTGGATTCGTTAGAAGTAGATGAGGTTTTTTAATATTCTCTGTTGTTCTGTTTGGAGTGAATTTTATAATTTTTGACTTATTTAAAGCATCAAGATTTTTAGAACCATTTGCGGACATATTATCATTAATATCGGCAATAGAATCCTGGTAAGATAAATTTGGGGAACTTATATTATCCATAGAATTTGAATTTTGAGTTTTCAAATCAAAATTGTTTTCATTAGTCATATCGATATTTCCAATTTCATTATTTTGAATAGATTCTCCAAATTGTTTTTCCAAAGATTCGTTAAAATTATCAATAGAATGTTGAGTAATCTGTTGCTTTTTATTATTATTAGTAGTAGCAGTAGGAGTATTACTAGTAGTAGGATCGATAATTTCATCAAAAGATCTTTTGTTAGAAATCTCATTATTACTCTGAATTTTTTCATGAATGTCACTTGCGGATGATAACAATAACTCGTTATTTGAAGATTGAGGAGGTGAAATTAATTTTTCCACATCATGATGATCTAATGAATGTGAAGATGACATAAAAGATGAAACAATATTTGGAGGAACAATAAAACTAGATTGATTGTCATTATCATCATTATTATCACTTGAATTTTTCATATTTGGATCAGAATTTATAAATTGGTCATTAGGAGATGGTAATGTAGCAGAAGATATCATAATATTATTTTTCTTGTAATCACCTTCATTAGATGGGGGGAATTTAATTGGATCAATTGACATTTTTTAATTAGTTCAATATTATACCGTAATTGTTTAAAACAAGCGTAAATTTGAAAGTTTAATGTAAATCTAAATGTTAATATCTATATGTATATATGATTGTAAATATGAACAAAGAACAACAACAAAATCAATATATATGGATAGGTCTAATAAAATTTCAATAAAAAAGAAGAAAAAAAATATTCAATATTGATGATTTCAAATATAAACCATTATATCCTTTAATATGAATGGAAACAATATTAGCAAAAATAAACAAAAATCAATAAATTAACTAGTTATTTAATTAGTTATATTCAAGAGGCAAAAAAGAAAGAAAAACTCAAAAAAAACAAAAGGGAAAGCCAATCTTACAAATTCTTTTGCTTTTCCTCTCTTTCTTACCTGATTTTAATGGCTGAAATTGGAAAATAAATAAATAATCTCGCGAACCAACCAACTTAAAAAATTTAGTGATCTTCATTTAAACAGGACATATTTTCATGCTCTGTTTTTGTGTTTTGTTTTTATTCGATATTATTCTTATTATTCTTATTATTCTTATTATTTATTTAGTAAGTTTCAAATTTTGGTATCTTTTATTGTTATTGACGATTAATTATTAAAATATAGATTGTTTTCAAAATTAAAGAAAACAAAAATTTACAAAGTAAAAAAAAAATTAACAAAAAAGTAAATGTTCCGATACCGGGAGTCGAACCCGGGTCTGCCCGGTGAAAGCGGACCATGATAGCCGTTACACTATATCGGAATTTGTTGAAAGTTTTGATTTTATTCTTATCTAGTGTTGAGAGAATTTTTGAATTAAATTTAAAACTATCCGTATTGACTTCAATTTTTAGAATTCAAATTTACTAAATACAGAAGTAACTCAATTTTAAAAAATTCCAACATAAAATATTATTTTCAACAAATAATATTCATGGATAATTTAAATAAAATGATTTTTTTAAAAAATCATCAGTTTAACAATAATTTCATTGATTTAACAATGAATTTATATTTAAACAAGAAGACATTAGATTAAATGATAGTCTATTAAGGTATATTAGTAATTATAAAGGTAAATAAGGAAAAAAGATAACAAAAAAAAAAAAAAAAATTTTTTTCTATACAGAAGAGAATATTTATACAATGAATAACCAGTTAGAAGGAAAAAAAAATAGATGAGTTAATAAAACATGTTAGAAAATAATTATAATAAAGGTTGAAATTTCATAAACCCACCCCTTGGATTAGCTTCAGGTCGTATTGGTATTGGTGGAGGTAAGTACCTTCCAATTAGAGAATCTCCACTTGATACAACATTATTAATATGATTTTCATTTGAATTATTTGAATTTTCGGTCATTTCAGTATCGATAGCCGTATTTATCGTTGAAGAGTCATGGTTTAAATTTAGAAAACCTTGTGTAAGATTTGCAAATACAAGTTCTAAATTAACTTCACCATTTCCATCACCACTTAACATTGCTGCCATACGCAATATTCGTTCTAATTCATGATCTGTTTTAATTATATTTCCTGATCGTATATTTTTTAAATTTAAAATTCTTGATGAATTAACGACCCCAAATGCTTGTTTACAATTTGTTATTAATTCTAAAATTGTAGGTGGTGCATTACTATCCATACAATATCTAAACTTTAATTCTTTTTCTTTAAATTTAATTGAAAGATGTGTATATTGTTTTGAACGTAAAATTGGAGGAGAAACTAAAATTGAACGATTTAACTGTGTATCTGATATATGTGATATATTTGAAGGTGGTAATGGTATATGGGTAGTTGAAAGTGGGAAATCATGCATTTCTGCTTGAGGTGATAAATTATTGATTTGATTGAAACCATGATTATGACTTTGATTATTCGTTAAAGAAAATAAATTATCGTTTTTCGTTTTATAAATATCTGGCGAAGTAGGAAAAACGTTGGCAACCGCGAACATATTATTATCATTATTGTTATTATCAGAATTTGAAATCGTCGAATCAATAATAGAGAAATCATTGAAAAAATTTGTTCTTTGTGAATTAATATTTGAATTTTTATTTGTATTATTATTAAGTTGATCTTTTTTAATTATTGGATAATCTTTTAAAATGATACTATGAAAAATATCACATAATGGATTTAAAGTTGAGTCAAAACCAAAATCTTTAACACAGCCACCTATTAATTTTTTAAATAATTGTGAAGCAACATAATTACTTAATCTATTAACTTCAACTGATGATTTATCTAAATTTTTTATAATCAAACCCAATGTTAAATCACTTTTTAATCTCAGTTTAATATAAGATGAAGAATCAGGTAATAAATGATCAAACCATTTCTCTAAAGTATATAAAACAGCTGCTGTAATACAATTTGAACCAAATTCTTCTAATAAATCATAATTCCTGGTCCTATTGTAATCATTTGTAGAATTTCTTGAAAATTCAAAACAACTTTTGGAATTTTTAATTGAATGAAGAATTTTATGTGAAGCTTTAGAAAATTCAATATTTTCATCAAGTTTCCTTAAAGATGGTAATTTATCAGAATCTTGCAGGATTGGTCCAACAAGTGAATTTACTGCTGATTTTGATTCTTGGATTTCTAATCTTGAATCTTCATTTTCATTATGATTGATCATTGTAAAATCTGAATTTGAATTTGAATTTGAATTTGGGTGATTTAGTACATTAATATTATTATTATTATTATTATCTGCAATAGTGTTAATATGTTCTTCTTCAGTTAAGATGTTTGATAAAAAATTTAGATTATTTGTAGTTTCATCATTATCAAATTTTGGCCTTTTTGTCAATAAAAATTGTTCATCATCACTTGCTAAAGTTTCTAATTTGCTGGCAAGACGTTTTTCTGACCTTTTTTTATTCCTTCTTACACTTTGAATTGCTAACCTAACAAGTTTATCAAATTCTGCCAATGTAGATTCAGGGAAATTGAATTCATTCATTAAAGTCTTTGCACAAATTTTAATTTCTTCATCTTGTTCACTTGCCTTTTTAGAACTTAAGGATAGTGATTCAACTAAGCGTAATCTCCTTGAAGAAAACTGTTTCCATAATGCTTCATCTGTAAAATTGAGTCTTTTCCTGATTAAACTAGTTGTACCATTATTCGATAAATTTTTTGACTCATTATTTTCATGACTCTGTTGGTCAGAAATTTTGCTGTTATGTATCCCAGTTCCTAAATCAACGCCACTTGACATTCTCAAGACACAAAAAAAAGTGTGTTATGTAAAAGCTGAATAAAATAAAGTTCTTATACGCCAAAAAGGACCTGAAATAACCAAAAAATAAACAGAAGGTTCCCCAAAGTGATTCAAATCACGATTCATTGACATTAGGCACAACATCATCATAAACCATTTGAATCATACAAATACCGCGCAATTCGGAGAGAACAAGGTTCTTTGCATACTTTTTATAATATTAAATAAATTAAGGATTAGGATATATATTTATAAAAATTAGTTGAAATATTAAAGAGTAGAAAAAATCGTAAAAAATTATGGATCGTTTAAGATCAAAATAATATAAAATACGATAACATAAAAGATGAAAAAATATTGTATAGGAAGAAATTAATAGAAAAAGACATAAAGACATTAAGTAAGTTCTTGATCTTCTTTATTATTATTGTTATTATTATTAATATTATTATGATCAGTTTCTTTTTTCTAATTTTGAAAATTTTATTTTGTGTCACTGTGTGTTTTCAATAAATGGAAAAAAAAAATGGTTTAAAATGAAATTGTATTTTTTTTTATTTAATCAAAATCTAAATCAATCATGACTGGTTTCTGTTTCGGCTTTTGCATCACCATGCTCATCATCAGTATTTCCATCATCAGTATTTCCATCATCATCATCATCATCAAATGCAGAGAAATTTTCACGACAAAATTTCTTTCTAAGGGCTTTACCCCATTTATAAAATGCAAATGGTAAAGCAATCATTGCAGTTGTAATAAAAGCTAAAAGCCATGAAGCCCAATGTAAACCTAATTTATGATACATTTGCATTGTAAATAATGGGAATGCAGCACCACCAGCTGAACGTAAGAAAACTTTTGTTGCTAAAGCAGAAGCAGCATATTTTGCATATGTATCAATAATATAATTATTTATTGAATAATAAATCAAGACCATACCATAACCAAATGCTAAACCTGAAGAAGCTGGACCAACCCAAAAAACATGTTTTTCAGAAGTTGCACCAAGTATCCATAAAGCAATTGCAGGGAAAGGTGAACCAATCATTGCACCAATTAAACGATCTTCAGGAGTTGGTTGACGACGAGATGCAATTTTCATATAATAAGATTCAATAACTGGAGTTGTTAATAAAGCTAAACCAGCACCAATAATAATTGGTATAAGGACTAAACCAACTTTATTATCACCAAAATTGTATAAATCACCAAATACGACAGGATAAGCAAAAAAGAAAGCATATAATAAAGAATAAATCAAACAAACATAAAAGCACATTAAATCTAAGACAGGTTCAGTAAGTGCAAATTTTAAAGGCCTATAAAGACAAGTTTGAATTAAATCTTTTAATGATAAACCAGCAGCTTCTTGTTCAGTCATAATTTTTAAATTACCAGTTTCTTTTCTTAATTTTTTAGCCCTTTTCTTTAAAATAACAGGTGAATAAGTTTCAGGCACTAAAGAACCAACTATCCACATTAAACCAGAGAATGCAAAATTAACCCAAAAAACCATTGAAATTTTACCATAATATCTTGAAATGAAACCACCAACTAAAGGACCAATAACTGGACCACCATAAGGAGCAGCAGCAAAATAAGCAATTGCTTTACCTCTAGTTTCAGTTGGGAACATATCAGAAATTGAACCACCAACATTTGCTAAACCTGAAGCAGCGAAAACTCCACAAAGGAAACGACAAACTAAAATTGTACCAATATTTGGAGCAACAGCACAAGGTATATTAAAGATAAAATATAAACCGAATGAAATAAAATAAACAGGTCTTCTACCAATTTGTTCAGAGAGTGGAGACCAAAGTAAAGGGCCAACAGCGAAACCTAAAACCATCAAAGAACAAGATAAAATTGAAACTTCTAAAGAAACATGATATTTATCACTCATTGTATGTAAAGCACCAGTGACAATTGAAGAACCAAATGCAACACAAACAACCATTAAAGATAAAACAATTGTATAAAACCATCTTAATTTTGGATTCCAATTATGTGGATTTGAAGGATCATTAAATGTAAAAGTAACAAATTGAATTTCAGGATCAAAAGGTTTTTCATCTTCTAAATTTTCTTGTAAAGATTCAATATCTTTAATTGAAGATTTTTCAGAAATAATTCTTGAACTTGCAGCTCTTGATCTACCAATTTCATGTAAAGTTTGAACTGGGACTAAACCAGTTTCAGTTTCTAAAGTATATTCTTCAGGGAAAATTGGATTATCATAATTTGTTGGTCTAACAGGATTTGCAATTGAGACAACTTTAGTTAAACCATGATTAACTAAAGATTTTGCAGTTTCAGTTCTAACCATTTTCAAAGATTCAGCCCTTGATAAAGTTGAACTTAAATTACCTGATAATTGAGATTGAGCATCTTCAGGATCATAAGCTTGTGGAACAAAACCTTCATTTACATTATTTATATCATCATCAACATTTGTATCAATTGATGATCTTGAACTTTGACTTGAATTATTTATTGATGAGGTTTGACTAGTAATATTATTAATTTCATTGTTGTTATTATTATTATTATCACCCCCTTCTTCTTTTAAAGAATCTGTCATTTTTAGTTATACAATAATAATTTAAAATATAAATATGAATTAAATTAAATTAAAGAAATTAAAGTAAGAAAGAAAGAAAGAAAGAAAAAAACAAAAAACAAAAAACAAAAAACAAAGAAACAAAGACAAAAAAGAAGCAAGACAATTAAAAACCACGGGCATAAGGGTCTATATTTCTATTTATAAACAAATAAAAAAAAAGAAAAGAAAAGAAAAGAAGAGAAGGAAAAAAATAAAATGACTTTAAAAAAAATAAACAATCAAAAAAAAGAAGAGCTAAAAAAAAAAAAAAGCCGCGCTTAAAATTTAATGTTTAAAATTTCTCTCTTCTATAATATTTTAAAGCCGCGTGTTAATTTAACTTGTCAAATCTTACTATTAATTTCCTACCTTGAAATGATTTATCATTGAATTTTTCAATTAATTCATAACTTTCATCTAATCCATTTGTTATAACAATTGCAAATCCTTTACTTAAACCATTCAAATTTTTCTTCAATTGTAATTCTTTCAATTTGATATTGTTACCACCATTTGTTAAAAAGATCCATATTGATTGAAATTTGGAATTAAATGGTATATTACCAACGAATATCCTATTCATTGAAACATGTCTTAATTTATTAAAAATATAATCATTTTCGATTTCATTTTCAATTTCATTTTCGATTTCAATTCCATTTTCAGTTGAAATTGAAATTGGAATTGAATTTTTATTATCATCTATCTTATCATTTAAATTTGGATAAACAATTGATCTATAATTATTACCCAGTGGTTTAAAATTTTCACTATGTCTCCTTTTTCTATAATTTTTTGGAGATGTTTGATGTGATGTATGATTATTATGATAATATTGTTTGTTATTATTATTATTATTATTATTATTATTATAATTATTATTATATGTTTTAAATGGCATAATTGATTGATAATACTGTTTATTATTGTTATTATTATTATTAATAGGTGGTTGAATAAAGCATTTTAAAATTGAGTTGTTGAATATATAACCATTAAGATTATTAATTAATAGATCCAATTTCATTGGATCAATTAATTGAAATGAACACCAACAAAGTTCTTGATTAGTCATTTTATAAATATTGAGATTTCTAATTGGTAAATTATCATTATTGTTATCATTGTTATCGTTATCATTATTATCATTATTATTATTATTATTATTATCATTATTATCATCATTATCATTATTATCATTATTATCATTATTATCATTATTATCATTATTATCATTATTATCATTGCTATCATCATTTTCTTTATCATCATCTTGATCAAGTATATCTTTAATAATCGATAATATCGATGATCTACTTGATTTATTTGATGGTAAATTTATTAAATTTAATATAATATCATTAGATTCTTTATAAGGATAAGTATATTGATATGGTTGATATGTTTGATAATGATATGGTTGTTGTATATTTGTATATTGATAAAGTTGATAAGGTTGATAAGGATATTGATAAGGTTGAAAATGTTGATAAGGATATTGATAAGTATAATTATAAATCGGATATATTGGATATAAATTCAAATTTTCATTATTTGATTCGTTATATTGATCAATTGGGATATAGCGTGGTGATAAACCATTTATATTATGATTATTATGATTATTATTATTATTATTATTATTATTATTATTATTATTATTATTATTATTATTATTATTATTATAATTACTATTATTAAAATTCTTATTTAAATTTTGTTCCATATTTTGCCTTTCCATTATAATGATCAAAACGATTCAATTAAATAAATATAAAATACATTAAATAAATAAATAATAATATATGATTAAAACTGATGATAAGAATAAACAATTAGAAAAAAAAAAACAAAAAAAAAAAAAAGATCTTATAATTATAATTATAATTATTATTATTATTATTATTATTAAAAGGGGTTATTAAAGTAGATTCCGCGAACTTATCTTTTTTTTCTCTTTTATTTTTTTAATAACGAGTTTTATATTTGTTGTTGTTCTTGTTTTTATGGATACGACCACTGTTATTTGTATGATGTCTGTTGTTATTATTATTATTATTATTATGATGATGATAATTGTTTCTTTTAAATTTATTAAATGGTCTTTTATATTTGTTGTTATTGAATGGTCTTTTATTTTTGTTGTTAGTTTTATTAGTATCCTTTGGTGCAAATCCTAATTCTTTTGCAATATTTGAATCAATTGCAATTCCAAATTTTTCAATACGGGTAAGATCAGCTTGTAGTACACTTACCTGTTGATCTTCACCAAATTTTTGTGCTCTAGCAATTTTTTTATTGAGATATTCAATTGCTTTTGATTTCATAATTTCTGGTGTTATTATAGTTTCAGTGGTAGTAGTAGTAGTTTCAGTAGTTTCAGTAGTTGGTGTTTCATCTACACTTTCTTCAACTATTTCATCTTTCTTTTCTTCTTCTACCTTTTCTTCTACCTTTTCTTCCACTTTCTCTTCTTCTACTACTGGTGTTTCAATTGACTTTTCTTCAACATTATCACCACCATCTTCATCTTCATCATCATCAAGTTCAGCAGCAACTTTGTCAGATTCTTCCAAACGTTCAACCAATACTTCTTTGGTACCATCAATAGGTAAACCTCTAGCACCTAATAATTCTTGTAATTTTGCCTTTAATAATCCTGAATATTTAGTCATACTCTCCACTGATAAATTGTATATTCAAAAAAAAAACAAACAAACAAACAAACAAACAAACAAAAAACAACCAAACTCTAAATCTAATTAACACGTAATAATAATAATAATAATATTAATAATTATAATAATAATAATGATAATAAAGTATGGCATACAAAACAACACAAAACAAACAAATTTTTTGAGTGTTTCTTTCCTTCTTTCCTTCCTCCACGAAAGAGAAAATTTCGCGAATTTTCTCAATTTTATTACCAAAAAAAAAAAAAAATATTTCTTTTACTATCATTACAATTATTACAATTATTATTATTATCATTATTACTAGTATTACGATTACGACCAGCACAATATTACAAAGAACGAGAAAAAAACAAAAATGATACACTCAACAACATATTGTGGTATTTGTACATTACCAGTTGAATTTTGTGAATTTGGTAAAACTTTTAAAAAATGTAAAGCATGGCTTGAAGAATCAAACATTGAAAAATTTAATTTATTATATGGATCTGAAGTTAATAATATTTCATCATTATCATCAGAAAGGGAAGCTAAGATTACATCATCATTGGCTAAAATGCAATTAAAAGAAGAAAGGAAACAAGAGAGAGAAGCTGAAAATTTGAAAAATTCTAAAATTTTGATTAAAAGAATCCCAAGGACAAAACATAAACATATTGTTGCAATTTCAAATATTGAAATTTTAGGTGCTGATATTGATTTGAAGAAAATTGCCAAAGTTTTTGCTTCTAAATTTGCAACTGGTTCAAGTGTCTCCAAAAATGCTGAGAAAAAGGATGAAATTGTAATCCAAGGTGATGTTGCAAATGAAGTTGAAGATTATCTTAATAAAATGATGAAAGAAAGGGGAGTTGATGTTAAAATTGAGCATGTTACTGAACGTTTTACGAATAAGAAGAAATAGTTGTATCTATTTATCTATCTATCTATCTATCTATCTATCTATCTATCTATCTATAGTTATAGTTATAGTTTAAAAATAAAATAAAATAATAATTAGTACCACCACCATCACCAATATAATTATCATCATCATCATCATGACCGACCATCATCACATGTATTTTTGTCGCATTTGAATTTTTTTCGTTTGGTTTCGTTTCGTTTCTTTTTTCTTTTCGTTTCTTTTCTTTTCTTTTCTTTTCATCTTGTTTCTTTATTATTATACTTCTATATTGTTACTATTATACTTCTATATCACACTTCTTTATCATATTTCTCTCATCAATAACAACAATAATGTCATTTCATGATGTTTTAAAACGTGGTGATGATGAAATTTTAAGTCAACGTCTTAAACATTCTTATCTTTGGAATTCACTTTCACATTTAACTTGTGTTGCAGTTACTGGATTTTCAAAATTAATTTTAAACTCACTTTATAATGTTGAAGTTAATGGATTATCAAATTTAGATGAAGCTTTTGCATTTGCTAGATCTTCAAATAGGGGTATAATTACAATTATGAATCATATGTCAACTTGTGATGATCCATTTTTATTCGCTTGTTTACCTTGGAGATATTTTAGAGATTGGGAAGATATTAGATGGGGTGTTGCGGCTTCAAATGTTTGCTTTACTAATAAATTTTCAAGTATTTTCTTTTCATTAGGTAAAATTTTCCCTTGTGAAAGATTTGGTAGAGGTCCATTCCAATCAGGTCTAGATGCTTGTATTAGAATACTCTCACCTGATGATACGATTAATTCAAATTATATTTTAGGTATTGATGAAATTAATGAAAATGAAAGAAATAATTTACATCCATTGACAAATAATGCAATTTCTTTGTTTTCACCAAAATATACACCACCAGTTTTACGTTATAAAACTTCTTGGGTTCATTTATTCCCTGAAGGTTACGTTTGTCAATTAAAACCACCATTTCAAAATTCAATGAGATTCTTTCGTTGGGGTACAGCTCGTCTAATACTTGAACCAACAGTTGCACCTGTTATTGTGCCGATTTTCACTGATGGTTTTGAAAAAATTAAACCTGAAGAAATTTCAACTAAAACTGATTATTTGACACCTAATAATGTCGGTGCAAAAATAACTGTTAATATTGGTAATTCAGTTGATGATAAAATAATTTTCAAATTTAGATCAGAATGGAAAGATTTATGTTTAAAATATCCAAATAATGAAAATCCTAATGATTTATCAGATGAATTAAAATTTGGTGATGAAGCTCGTGAATTAAGGAGTAGAGTTTGTACATATTTAAGGGAAAAAGTTGCCCAATTAAGATTAGAAAATGGTTTCCAACCTGAAGATTCAAGATTTAAAGATGTTAATTTTTGGACTAGATTTACAAAATCAAGAGGTGAAAGTGATCCTGATATTAAATTTATTGGACTGAATTGGGCAATTAAAGAATATCAATCTCATGTTAAAGTTTATGATGATAAAGGTAATGTTATAGGTGAAAGGCCAAGTGAAAGGCCTGATGGTGTATAAAAGGAAATTTTCCAAATTAAAACTTTTCATATCTTGTATATAAATATTACATGTTATCAAGCAACGATAGGTATGGGTTTCGATTAGTTTATATCAAATCCTTCATCTACAGATATATAAAAGTATTACTCTTTCTAACTAAACCGATAGTGTGAACCAAAACCGCTTGAAGGATGATAGTTCCCCATTCAACCGTAGTAATAACTCATTGTGGGGGTTTAAACAATCAGAAAAGTTGAACGCAAAGAATAAACTTCCAGTATGAATAAATTTTAAAGATCGTTTGAACTGCATTTATTATCTTGCACTCAGAAGTATATGGAGATGATAAGATCTAACAGCACGAGGAAGTATTTATTATGTAATATGGAAATTACTCGAAGCGAAGGTAAAATAAAATACATTCTTTTGAACATTTTTTTTTGTGATTTTACTATTTTTATTTTTCTTTTCTTCTTTTTATTAAATTTATTTGTACAGTTATATAGTTAGATTAACAACAACTGAAATAATATATATATATACATACGTATATAAATATATATATATTTATATATAAATCATGAGTTTAATGTTGAAGGCATATAATTCCATAGGATATCGTTCATCACATGTCAATTATAAACTTGTAAATAGTATACTTCATAATTATTTTTATTCTTGTTATAATAATAATAACAGAAACAACAATAGTATAAAACAACTAAGAAATTATCATATATTGACAAAAAAAAGAATAAAAAATGATAACATTACCCCTGCCAATAGTAATAAAAGGAAAAATGTCAGATTTTATTCAGATAAAGCTGTGTCAAATGATTTTGCAGATTTAGAATCTCAACGTATTGAATATTTTCTTGAACTTCAAAATACATTCAAAAATCAATCAATGTCACCAAAGGTTAAATCTAAAAGGTTGAAATTTATTTTGTTACAATTAATTAATGTATTACCAAATAATGAATTTTCAAATAAACAATTACCATTTATTAATACAGTCATCAATTTTATTGATCAAACTCCAAATCCAATTGATAATTTTAATTCTGAAGAAATGATTTCATTATTACATAGTGTGATTGGTGGAATGACAATAGAAGATGTACGATATATTGATTTTTTCCCAAGGTTTTATAATGCTTTAAGAGAATCTAACGATTATGTTGAAAATACTGAAATTCGTTTACAATTATTTGAAATTTTTGTTAATTATGTACTTTTAAGTTCAAATAGGTCAAATATTTGTAAGATTATTGAAGCTTTCATTTCAGAAGAAATCGATTTACATAAGAATGATCCAAGTTTAAATGTTGTAGAAATTTTACTTGATACATTTAAATCTATTAAACCCGATACTGAAACTGTTTTATTATTAGCTAAAATTTGTCCAGATTTATCATTTATAAATAAAGAAATTTCAGAAACACCTTTGTTGAATCAAATTTTGGAATGTTTCTTTAAAGCTTCAGATGAAGAAATTAGTGAAAGTTTTGAAGATAATTTCGTTAGTGAAAGGCTTGTTAAATTACTTGATATTTTACAATCAAAAATTTCAAATCCAATTGAATCTTATGTTGAAATTTTATATTTTTCAACTAAAAATAATTTTGATGATGTATCAGAAAATATTTTAATTAAATTAGAAAATTTAACTGATTATTTTACAAATAACAAATTTGAAAATTTTTTCAAATCTGATATTTTATTTGCACTTATAAATGCATCTTTAAAATTCAATAAATTCAAAAATGCAGAAAATTTAATCAAAATTTTAAAAGATAACAATAAAAATGAGATTGATTATGTTGAAGATGAATGGATTTCAATACTCCAATTTGAATCGTTTAAATTGAATGAAGATAAACCTGCAATTGATTTAATTGATTCATTCAATTTGCAACTTGAAAATTTAAATAAAGATTATGAATTTACAGATATTGATTCTTTTAATTTAGTTTTAGAATCACTTTGTTGGTCAAACAAGAGTTTCAATTATATTGAAAATTTTATGGAAGATTTTGGATCAAAATTCAATATTTCATTTGATGCAAAATCTATTTCAATAGTTTTAAATTATTTAACAAAAGATTTAAATAATAATGAAAATATTAAAAAAGCATCAATTTATTTCCTCAAATTTAAAGATTTAGTTGATTGGGAGAATGATTATGAAGGATTTTACATGCTTTCATTGTTTAAACTTACATCAATAATTTGGCAAAATCCAGAAATTTTATGGTCAGAAAAGTTAGAAGTTTATAAAAATGTCCAAAGATATGAATATTTGTTTGATAAACAGAGCATTTTTGAAATGATGAAATCTGCAATTAAATTTGATGCTGGTACATTTGCGATTAAAATTTTATTAGATCAAACACCTGAATTAAAGAAAGATGATCCAAAATTAGAAGTTTCCAAATATAAAGATATTTTTGAGTGTATTTATGATTATTTAATCAAGTCTAATGATAAAGAACTTAATAAAAGAGTTTATAAATATTTATCAGATTATTTTTCAATTCCATATGAGTATTATCCAGGATTTGTGAAAATGTTTATTGATTGTTCAGATCCTGATATGGCATTACAAGTTTTTGCAAATATGAAAAAATTAAGTAAAGAATCTAAATTACCACCACCTGGTGAAGAATTTTATATTTACTTATTGAAAAGTTTTGCACAATTTCAAGATGAAGATGGTATATTTAAACTTCATTTAGCAATTAAGATGGACCTTTCAATTAATTTAGATATTAAACTTTTAAATGCACTTATGGAAAGTTATGCAGCTCTTGAAGACCCATTCAAAACTCGTGATATTTTCAATTTAGCATTTTCATTACCAAAAGAACATGGTATGAACAATGAAAGTGCATATTGGATGTTAAAATCTTTAAAATATGCAACGTTAGGTCATGCTAAAGATTTTTATAATGGTCTTTCAGAATATGACGTTTTACCAGATTGTAATTTATTTGCTGAATTACTTATTGCAAATTGTTATTTTGAACAGTATCGAACAGCTTTTGAAACATTAAAATTAACTGAAAAGAATGGTGATTATCATTTAATTAATTCTCATGTTTTGAAAACCTTGCATAATAATTGTCTACATGAAGGCGTTCGTAATGAATTAAAAACATATTGTCAAGAAACTTTTCCAGCTGAATGGGATAAGTTGTTAAAATCTGGTGAATTAGTGGAAAATAATAAAGAATATCCCGATTTATTGGCAAGTCCATATGATGTAGCAAATATCAATGTTAAACAGATTTCCGATTGATTGATTGAATGATTGAATGATTGAATGATTGAATGATTGAATGATTGATTGATTAAAATTTAAAATTTAAAATTTACATAATTTCGCCTCCCCCCCTTTTGTATATAGAACTTTATAAATAACAATACATCAAGATGATGCAACAAAAAAACCCCAGAGAACTAATGACCGAATAAATAAATAAAAATTTATTTCAATATTGTGTTGTTTACCTTACTAGCAAATCTCAAAGAACTTAAAGATTCATTAAAATGGGAGTTTTCACAACTTATATTAACAAACATCAAAGTTTTGGAATCACCACCAAGTGAATCTTTGAGTACATAAGTAAGTTTAGAATTTCTATAAGGTATATGGTTTGAATTTGATTTTAAACTTGCAATGACATCACCTAAAGCACTTAGAGATTTATTTATAGATAACGTTTCCTTGAGCCTTAAACCAGTTACTTGCGAATGAGAAAGTCTTTCAGAACCTGCCAAATCTACCAAATTTAAAGTACCTAAAACCTTTAACTGTGGTGAATTATTGTTATTATCTTCATCGTCTAAAGTTGTTATCAAAACTTTGAAAATAGAATGTGATCTTGAAGATACATCATTTGCCATAGTTGAAGCAGTTACACGTTTTTCAGTTGCATGATTCAAAAGGTTATCAATTTGAGTAATTGAATCAAGTTTGATCATTTTGACATCATTTAAGTCAGAATTTGGTGAAATTAAATTATATTGATCTGTTGATTTTGTTTGTGATTGTGGTTTAGGTTGAGACTGGAAATTTTCATCAATCAGATCTCTAATATTTTCACCATAAATTTCAAAAAATTGACCATAAAGGATTATAGTTTTATCTAAGCAATCCTTGAAAACCTTGACTCTTTCAAAAATTTGCTTCATTGAAGATGGAATTATACCATCATTTTCATTACTCATTGTAAAAGTTTTACCTGATCCTGTTTGGCCATAAGTGAAAATGCAAACATTAAAACCATCGAGTGAGCTTTGAACAAGTTGAGAAATTTCTTGAAAGATATCACCATTTGTTGAGTTAGTGTCAAAGACTTTATCGAATGTGAAATTATAAGATTTTAAAGGTTTCTTAACTTTTGAGGAAGTTAAATTTTCTGATATCGTTAAAGATTCTTTTAAGTTTGAAGTTTGTAACATTGATTGAATTTTATAATTGAAAATGTTTTCGGTATTAATCTCTGGTTTAATACGACAAAATACTCGTATATTGCCTTTCATTTCTTGTAATTTATTATGTAAAAATCTTCTAAGTTGTTCTTCTTGTTTAATTTTTAAATTGAATTTTAAAATTTCAGTATTAAATTTACGAGATTGTTCTTTAAGTTTTAGCAATTTACTACATTCTTCATCCTTTGAATTATTTAATTTTTTTAAAGTTTTATTCAAATCATTTTCATTATTTTTAATTAAATTTAGATTGTTGTCCAACTCTGCAATTTTATTTTCGAAATCTTCAAAATTTGATTTAATATTTGAAGTCATTTTAATATTTAAGTTTTGAATTTTACTCTTAAAATTTAAAATTTCAGAATTTAAATCTGAAACTTCTAAATTAATTTTATCAATTAAATTCTTGTTATCATTTGAAAAAACCTCAATTTCATTATCACAATTTAATTTTAAATTTAATTTTTTTTCATTTAAATTTGCACAATTTGAATAATCATCTAACGTATTTTTCAAAAGTTGTATTTTATCAATTAATACTTTTTCTTTTGATTTAAAATTCAATTGTTTATCGTTTATTATATTAGTTATTTTTTGGTCAAATTTTTCACTTAAAGTCACAATTTTTGAGTTGAATGAACTATCAAGCTCATCTTTAAATATAATTAAATCTTTATTAAGTTTTTCAATTTTTTCAGCTCTTAAAAAATTTAAATTTTCAATTTCAAATTCTAAGGATTGAAAATTTGATTTAAGAATTACAATTTTTGATGATAATTTTTCAATCCTTAATTGAATTTCAGGAATTTCAGTTTGAATTTTCCAAATTTCACTATTTAAACTATTTAAATCATTTTGTTTATCCTGTTTTAATTTGACTATCTCATTCAATTGAATCTTAGAATCAGAACTTATAGATTGAATTATTGATGACATTGTTTTAAAACTTGAATTTTCAATTTTTTGATTAATTTTCCTTCGTTTATTAGGTATTTTTGAAACATTTGAATCATTTGAAATATTTAAAATATTTTGTAAGGGTAATTTTAAAGATTTGTTATTCATTATTTATATATATTTTATACTGAATGTTCTTGTATGCTGCAAAATGTGATAGATCAGATCATAGAATGAATAATAAAAAGAAAAAAGTTCAAATCAAAACATTGATAAAAAAAAAAAACATGTAAACATAACAAACCATTACGTAATGCAAACGATCACGTGACCAACCCTTTCCAGATTGTTATTATATATAATATGCAATCTTTATTGAATATTATCAATAACTGAATATGAGATGCAGTATATATATTCTACTGTACTTTTCTGCACAATATATACAAATCAGGTAAGACCTTCTATTAATAAAGTAATTGTAACAAATACTGACTAAATCGAGAATAGAGTATTGCCCAGTATACGAAATAGAATTACTGTTGTTCTAATGACATAATCATATCCCGGCTTACCGATCTTCCTAAATAGGGATAATAAATGGCTAGAACCTAAATCAGCAGATTTTTGGTAATACTGAAAAAACAAGAGAGAAAAAGAGGAAAAAAAAAAAATCCAATTTAATGTAACATTACATAAACCGAAAAACCGAGAAAACTAAATTTTATGCATGAAAAAAATAAAACAAAAATTTTTTTGTCAACACCCAACAAAAAGAGGACAAAAAAAAAAAGAAAAAAAGAAAAAAAGAAAAGAGAAATTGATAGAAAATTTATGAGAAGATCTAAACAACAAAAACCTTCTTCTAATCAATCAATTAATAAGATTAGGTTAATTTGACTTATAGGATAAAAAAAGTTGAAGACCCTATTGTTTGTCATACTATTAATATTTTCATAACTCAAATATTCTAATCAGGACAAGATTTATAACGACAATTAAAAAAAAACGATGATCACGATACTTTATTAATACATAAATAAATTTGTTGGTCTAAAAAAATAAATGGAATCTAAAATATTTACTCGTTTTATCATAATAATGTGACATGAGGCTTAGCAAAAAAGAAAAAGGGAGAAAAAAAAGATAGGAAAATTCGGTTAATTAACCGAATTCGGTAATTTTCAAATTAGCAAAATTTTTCTCTTTTTTTTTTCCCAATAATCTGCCTCGTTTAATCAGTTCAATAATTGTGTCCAGACCCCTCCTTTTTTTATTTTTTTTTTTAAATGAATAAAAAAATTAAGTAAAATTGAATAAAGAAGTTTTTATTATTACTATTATTCAATTATTTAATTGTTGTTATTATTATTATTAATAATAAATTATAGTTTTGAAAGATTGATATGGCAATAAAGCAGAAAGAAGGCTGTAAATAAATTTTTCTTAAAATAAAATAAAATAAAAAAAAATAAATAAATAAATAAGGAGGCTTTGAAATTATTGATTTTTATTGATTTTTTTTTAATTGATTTTCATTGATTTTTATTTTTTTATTTTTTTATTTTTTTATTTTTTTATTTTTTTATTTTTATTTTTCTGTTTTTGTTTTTATAATTTTTTTTCTATAATTTTCATAAATTTTGTTTTCAGTTATCTTCATTTTTTTTTTTAAACTTTCAATCATTTTTTTATTTTTTTTACATTCTTATTTTAGAAGATTATAATTATTAGAAAAGATAGAAGAAAATTAGAAAATTGATAGAAATAATTCAATAATTCAACAATAATAATCATTTATTTGCTATTCTTATCAATTACTAGTGTCATCGCGTGCTACGTTGTTAATAAAATAAAACAACAATAATTAATTAATTAATTAATTATTTCCAGTTTGAACTGACTTGATTTTATCTTTGCTCTTCTTCTCCTCTTTTTTTTTTTACGACAAACACCCCCTCAGCCTTAAGTTTCTGCCTGTTCCGCCCTCTCGTGCTCATTTTCTGCCAGGGGAATTGTGCTTATTTTTTTGGGTTTGCATATTGTTAGATCAAACAGGGAATAAAGTAAAGAAAAAAAGGGAATATCCCACATCTATAACTACACCTACATTTACATCCACATCTTTTTCTTTACCATTTATTTACTTTCCTCATTTAAGATTGCTTTCTTAATATATTAATAAGGATAGTATATAGCAAATAATATTTTATTATAAGCTATAAGATAATATCATGCTATATATAAAATATTATTTTATTTATGGAAGGCAAAAAATATTCACAGTTTAATTCAGAGCCACTTAATTATAATCCTCTATTTCGGCAATCAAGCAATTTAATTGAAGGCATGTCAACTGAAAAGCAATTTCAGGTTAATCAAAATCAAGTTCCACAATATTTTCATTCAAATAATTATCTACAACTTCAACCAATTTCAAATACTACAATACCATCAACTCATAAATTACCATTACCACAACCATTATCACAACAGCAGCAACAGCCACAACAGCAACAACAGCAGCAACCACCAACGGCATTACCACAACACTTTTTACATGTTTCATCAAATATTCATAATTTACCTTCCTTTGATTCTAATCAATTTATTCAATCACAACATCATAATTTATTACCACAATTACCACAATTTCCTAAACCAATATTAAATCAAATTAATCAATCAAATTCATATTATCCTGGTATAAGTTATCCTCATTATCAACAATTTCCAAATAATAATAATAATAATAATAATAATAATAATAATACCCTTTATACTTATACTGATACTCAAGTTCATTTACCACATCTACCTCTTCATCAACAGTCACCCTTAAATCCATTAAATATTCATCATAATTCTTTACCACTATATTCAGATCAATCAGTTTTAATTTCAAAATCAAATGATGATAAAATATTAAAATCTAATATAACACCATCATTCCCAAATAAAATAACTTCTCCTATAAACATTAATGATAATAATCAATATGAAATATCATCAAAGGTTAAAAATTTAAAACTTTCACCACGAACTTCAATTAAATCAATATCGAATAAATCAAAGATAAATAAATTGAAAAATCAAGATACATTGAAAAATTCTTTCAAATCTTCAAATTTAATTAAACATTTAGATAATGAACTTGCAGTTGAAAATTATTTATCATATTATACAAATTCAATTAAATTATTAAAATTTATTTTATTATCAACTTCAATGTTATCAGATGTGGAAAAATTTCAAAAATTTATTAAAGAAAATCCAACAATGCAACATTTTTTAAATATGGAAAAAAATTCACAAGATGTAAATTTTAAAATTAATGAAGAAAATTATAAAATTGAGGAATTTTATAAATATATGTGTGATTTCCCAATAGATGAATTGATTAAATTAAGTGAAATTTTTAATTCACTAAAGTCTCTTTTAAATAATTGGATTGAATTAAAAGATTCTAAAGAATTGGGAATTTTTAATTTAAGTCATTTTATTAATGAATTAAATAAAGATAAAGATAAAGATAAAGAAAAAGAAAAAAATAAAAATAATACTAGTACCAATATTAAAAGGAAAAGTGAAAATTTGAATAATTCAGTTCTTAAACATGCAAAAACGCCAAGTATACCAGGCGAGTCTGTTTCTTTGCAAGTTATACCAGTTAAACCATTTAGTAATCAAGAATCAATAATGGATTTTAATTCACAAGGTACTTTACAGCCTGATTTGAGTGTAAAAGTCAAAATTATTTGTCAGCATTGTAGCTCAACATCAACTCCAGAATGGCGTAAAGGACCTGATGATGCTAGAACCTTATGCAATGCTTGTGGATTATTTCATACTAAATTAGTCAAGAAATTTGGACCTGAATTAGCTGCTCTTGAGCTGAAAAAGAGAAGAGATACTGGTCAACAAGCAAATAGGAGAATTTAAATAGCAATTAGGTGCTATGAAAATAATAATACTAATAATGTATGTATATTTATATGATTTTTATATAAAAGATAATTTAATACTTTTTACGCTTTGCAATTTTATCCTTGAGGAATTTTTTACCACCACTTTTCTTTCTAGATTGAATTTCAGTGTATGTTTTATCGAACCAAGTTGATGAATTTTCGTCCTTTAATAATTCATCAACAATTGATTTACCCTTTTGTTTACGTTTAATTTTACCACCGTATTCACCAACTCCTTCAACTATTTCACCAATTTGAAAATTTTCAGGGATTTCCCATTTTTCACCACGATAGAATCTCTTCGGGTCAAGGTATTTCCTGTTTTTGATAATCAGCAAATCACGTTTTATATCGTCAGTTAACTCAACCTTTGGCATTTCAAACCACTTATTAGAATTCTCTTCACTTTGTAAGCGTCGATCTCTGATAATTTTGAAATTTTTATTATTATTAGTCGGTAACACACTCTCAATACTTTCGTTCACTTTGACAATCTTACGATTATTTTTTTTCTCCTTGTTTGAAAACAAATGCAGTTCAATAGACGGTAAATTTGACACTTTTTTCTTTAATTCATTATATGTCAGTCCTTTGCTGTCATTATTATCACTAACACTATCAACTCCTTCCTTTTCTTGAGTTTCTTTTAAACGATTGAATATATCGTCAATTTCAAAATCAGCGTATTTCTCTGTACGCTTATCTTTGGACATCTCGGATGTATATATTGAGATCAGGGGTTCCCAGAAAGAAAGAGGAAATACAGAAAAGTCAGATAAAGAGATAAAAAAAAAGATGAAAAAAAAAAGAATAAAATTTTTTTTTCCTCTTTTGAAAAATACATGAAAATCAAGTCTGTATTACGTAAGCTTTTTTCAACATTGTTACATTTAAAAAGGCTGCGATAAAATATGGAAATTGTGGTATTTTAATCTTTTTTTTATTTTTTCTTTTAAAAAAACAATACTGTACATATGTACAAAAAAAAAAAGTAACTTCAACTTAGATTTTAACCAAATTTAAAAAAGTAACTCACTATAAACAGAAAATACAAAGGAGCGCTATAAAACAAATATTAGACATCATAGGTACGACAGATATGGTTGAGCTTTTCAATGCTTGCCAAATGTTTACCATGGCTATTCTTTTGAAAAAGTTTTAAATATTGCTTAATCTTAAAAATTAAAAGCTTCTTACGATCCAAATCAACCAATTCAACCATTTTTTGAACCACATAGTTCGCAAACGGATCTTTCATCATTAACATTAGATTACTTTGTTCTAATAATTCACCTTCTTTTGCTAAATTATCCTTTAACATTGTCTCAAAAATTTTATTTCTACTTTCGATTGGTAAATTAATTATACATTTTTCAACAGCATTCGAAGCAAATTTATGCTTTGATAATTCAATTAAATTATCCAAAATAACCTTTAAGATTAAATCAGTATCTTTCTTTTTACCACTTTCAATAACATGCTGAATAACATAATTACCAAATTGATCTTGAACTAAATAATAAATAAAATCTTTTAATTCATTCAAAATAAACTGTTGATCTTCAAAATTTGAACATTCTAATAACCTTTGAATAACCCTACAACCATACGGATGCATTGATAAATGATAAATTTGATGTTTTAAAGATTCTAAAATAAATGGAATTTTTTCAATTGAAATTTTTTCAATTGCTTTTTGAATAACATGATTACCATTTTGATCTTTAACCAAATTTAAAATATTTGGTTTTATTTCATTCATAATTTCTAATTGATCGTTAATTTTAATCCCTTCTAAACATTTTTGAACAACTCTACAACCATACATTTGTAATGATAATGAATTGAATGAACCTCTCATTAGCTCAAATAAAACTTTCTTTTGAACATCACTACCATATTCAAAATATTTTTGAATAACATAATTACCAAAAACATCTGTCATTAGATCAATTGAATTAGTTCTAATTTCTTTAAAAAATAATTCTTTATCTTCATCAGATGCAATTGATAATTCTTGTTGAATAAATCTTGAACCATGTTGATCTTTAGCAAATTCATAACCATGGCTTGTGATATCTTTTAAAGTGAATTTTTTATCTTTATTATTTCTAAATTCTTCTAGAAGTGGAGATCTAACAATATGTTTTGATTTAAATTTATTCATTTTATTATTATTATTATTATTATTATTATTATTATTATTATTGTTCTTTTTATTTGATGATGAAGATGAAGTTGTTATTGATGGTAAATTATTATTATTATTAGATGAAATTGGTGATTTAGAATGTTTAATCGGTGGACTAACTGATCTAATATTATTATTTTCATTAATATTTTTAATATCATTTCTTGGACCAACAGGTGCCATACCCATCATTTGAGGTGAGATCATCATTGGATGTGGTGCATTATTTGAATTAATTGGTGAACCAGGTGTTGGAATAATTTGATTTGGATTAAACATATTATAAGGATTAAAAGGAGCAATAACATAAGGTGAAATTGGTCTATTTAAACCAATTGGGTAAAATTCAGGTAACTTATCATTTTGATTAATATTATCATTTTGATCAGTTTTATCATTTTCAATCAAACCATCATTCTCATTATCAGTACTAACTACACTACCATTTTCACTTTTAGTTGTGTCAGAAGGTTTCATTTTTTCAGAGTTACTAGGTAAATCATTTGATTGTTGTTGTTGTTGTTGTAAATTGAAATTATTTTGAGGAATAAAATGTGGAAATATTTGAGGAAAGAATGCATTAGCTGGAATATTTTGATGAGGAATAGGAAATGAAGACATCATCATTGATTGTTGTTGCATAAATGATAATTCAGTCATTTGAAAATTTGGATGAAAAGTTGCCGCAGCTGCTGGATTCCAATTTATTGTATTATTATTATTATTATTATTATCATTTGAATCAATAATTGAAGAATTTTTTTCAGAAGTTTGATTATTAATTTCTGAGCTAAAAGATAAATGTCTTGAAGTATTTGGAGATGCGGTTGCAGAAATATAAGATTCTAATTTTTCACTAAAAGATTGTTTTCTTGGCTCTCTAAATAATTGTTGAGGTGATTTTGGTTCATTATTAAAAATTGAAGATCTTCTCGAACCAATATTATTATTATTTTTTGATTCTAATTCTCTAGTTTTTTCAGTAACTGAAGCAAATTTTTCTAAAAATGTTGAAGTTGAATTTGTAGTCTTAAGATTTGTAACATTAACACCACTAACTGAAGCAGGACCAAATAAATTTGAACCAAATCTTGCCTTATTTAAAGATTGATTTGCAACAGGTGCAGAAATTGCACTGATTGCATCTCTTAAAGCATCTGAACCTGAATCACTCATAACTGCCTCATCGAAAACACTTAAATTTGTTGGTTGTTTATAATTACCTAAAAATGAAGATTGATTTAATAAATTATTATTATTATTAGTAGTCGTATTGTTATTAGCAACACCATTTAAACTAGAAATAATACTTGCAACATCATCATGTTGAGATTTCTGTGAAAGTATTGGAGAAATTGGATTTGGAGCAACTAAATTAATAATGTTATTTTTTCCATTATTGGAATTATTGTTATTTTCCCATGGATTTGAAATTATACTTTCATCAACAGAAACATTCTGCTTGAAAGAATCCCAATTTGAAGTCATCTTAATATCAATTAAATTTTGTACAAGAAACTACTTAACCAAGTATTAAAAAATAATAATGTAAAGTAGTAATAATTAACGAATATTGAAATATTCAAATATAAACAAGATGCTAAAAAAAACAAAAAAAAAGTTCTATATTAAATGTATTAATAACTGACTATGTACAAGATTATTTCTAATAAAATAACAAATATAATAAGATTATATTCTATTTATGACCCTTTAGAAATCTACAGTATTAAAATCACTCACCAAAAATATCATTTCTTTATTCATTTTCCCCTAAGGAGAAAAACAGAAAAAAGAGGGCGAAAAGCAAAAACAGAA
Organism: Pichia sporocuriosa; assembly: GCA_030574275.1. Taxonomy (NCBI): domain Eukaryota; kingdom Fungi; phylum Ascomycota; class Pichiomycetes; order Pichiales; family Pichiaceae; genus Pichia; species Pichia sporocuriosa. The sequence goes on from JAJMES010000275.1 coordinate 36,111, forward strand.
AATAAAAAATAAAAAAAGAAAAAAAAAGAAAAACTGAAAAAAAAACGGAAAAAACCGAAAAATCAAAATACAACGTCGATCGACTGTGCGTCGATCGACTGCACAGTTTCCAATTTTGGCACAATTTTCGGTTCATTTCATTTCATTATTATTACTGTTCTTTGCCTGTTATGTTACTACTATTTCTCATCCTGCTTTGTTCTTTTGGTCTTTTATCACACCAGATATGTCAAACAATGGAAAAGATTTGATTTTGAATAATATCAAAAGGGCTTTTAATGTAAATTTAAGGTCGAATAGTAAAAAATTAAACGATTTATTTTCAGATCATGCATCATTTTCCAAATTATTAGATATTGAATTACCACAAACCATTGATTCAAATATCAATACGAAAATACCGGTTTTAAGATTTCATACATCAACTAATCTACTCAAATTTGAAGATTTCCAGAATTTAGATTCAAATATTGAATTAAAATATGTTATTAAAGGTAGATATCCTTTAAATTTAGTTTATAACAATGATTATTTTTTATTTTTCAATTCAGTTGATGATCTTAAAAATTATTATTTAACTTGTAAAAGGAAAAATTATTTGTTGAATGGTTTAAGGCTTAATATTAAACCAATCGATTATTTTGTTAATTATTTGAGATTTTTATATCCAAATTTTTTACCTGATTTAAGGGACTTACAATATTTGATTTCAATTTCTAGTGAGTCAAATTTTATCAAAAAGGACAAAAAATTCAATAGCGTTGAAAAATCACTTCAAAATTTATTAGATATTCGTTTAAACTATTTGGAAAAAAATAAAAGAAATAAATCACCCGAACTTATTAAAATAGCAAATGCTTTAAAAAGTGTTAAATCATTTGATAATGACAATGATTCAATTTTAATAGATAGATCGTGTTGTGTGGTATTTAGTAATGTACCTGCTAATATATCAACCACGAAAATTTATGATTTCTTCTGGGATTTATCTTGGTCAAAAAATACGTCTAAAAGAATTCGATCGATTTATACTGATAAAACAACAAATTTTACAACTTATGTTTTAGCATTTGATGATAATGCAAATGCCGAAGCTTGTGTTCTTCGTGCTAATAATCAACCTCTTTTCTACGATATTAACAATCCAACTGTTTCAGCTCAAATTTTGTGAGATTTTATAAATAACCTTTTCAATCTTTACACACAAACGAGGTCAACCGCTAATTTTTTTTTGAGGGAAAAGCTTTTTTCAAACAGTAACGCCCCGGCCAAATTGCCATGAGAGCCCACAAACATTTATGGACCCAACCCGACGGTTTCAGCTCCCACCGCGCCGAACGAGCCTGCGCCAATACGCCCCCCTGCAAATAGACCACCACTATAACAATCTAAATATTATCATTTTATAACATATGGATTTTACTATAACATTCAAAGTATGATAACTGATTTAACTCATGTTTTAAATAAAACTATTTATTATTAAAGATTTATAAGACCTCAAAAAAAACAAAGAATTAAAAAATCCTATCATGTTTATAGCTTTCAAATTTCCAATTGGGCTATTTAATTTAATTTAATTTAATTTAATTTAATTTAATTTAATTTAATTTAATTTAATTTAATTTAATTTAATTTAATTTAATTTAATTATCTCAGTTAATTGATATGATATTAGGGTAAGTGACTAATATACACATTTATTGGATCAGTTTTATCATTAGGGCTTGATATATTAAAGCTTAATTTACTCGCCAATATCATATTATTAACAGTCGTGAGTATATTAACAAGAACTGGGTTATTATAATCAATGTTAGCTTTTGAAAATTCTATGAAGTGTTCTACACGTTTCATAAGTTTGTGTACCTTAGGCGAATTGGTACCATTTTTATCCATACAGTCATCGGGCCTAACAGATTTAACTAAATTCTGATCCTGGAGTAAAAAAAAACTATTCATTCCGTCAGAAAGTGTTACCAAATTCATAATAATATTCATTCTGCAAGAATTCGTTAAAATGATGCTCTCATAGACCCTCTGATAATTCTTTGACTGCAACATCAAAGTTTCTTCTCAACTCTAAATCTTCGCTGGAAAGTCCAAATTCATCATTAAATTCAGGATTATAATCTCAAAAACTATCTTCATCGGTAAAAACAGACATATTTTTCCCTTGGCTTATCTATTGCAAAGTACTATGCTAAACAGTTTTAAATTAACAGAGATAAAAATATAAACAAAATATAGAAATCACGCCTTCAATGTACTTACTATACGCTACTAAAAGAATCCTTTTCTATGCGTACTACAACGGTCATCTAGACCTAACGGTGCGCTAAACCCTTTCATAGAGTGATTTCAACCTTGAATCTGAGCCTCCCAAAGTCGCACAATTTTTACTAAAGGAGGGGGGTTTATTATGAAGAAATTATCTTGAATGGATTATTGAATCTTAAAAAACTTATTTCTTTAGCACCTAAAAAAATAGCCATTAATATTGTACTTTTAGAAAATTCTCATGCCGGTAAATTTCAATCATGTAGTACACAAGTTTTCGGTGCAGAAATTGTATTGATGGGAAAATTCTAAAGCAACTTAATGATGGTTTGGCTCTTATTTAAATTTCATTATTTTTAGAAAAACAAAGTGTACTAGACGCAACACCTAGTGAAGTAGGATTTAATGAAGACTGTAATGAAAAAATATTGATGGAGAGTGAGCAGCTTTTAGGTACTGAACTTGATATTCATAAATTAGGCTCTTATAGTGTTATAATTCAAAAATAAGCTTTACTTCAAGAAGAGGGTGAGAATTTACAACAAGAAAGATGCCTTTTAGTAGAAAAAAAAAAAGGAAAATTTAGTGTTTTTAAAATTGCAATAAATTATGCTAAATATTCGTCTTTTAAATTGATAAATTTGTAACATTATTTGTTGTTTTTTCAGGACTTATGTGGTGAGTATTATAATCCTTTATTGTTTAATTAATCAATCAAATTCTGCAACCTAATTGAATATAATTCAATTATCTTGTTAAAAATATGACTCAATATTTCTAATAATTATTTAACACTCAGCATGAGTTTTCTTACATCATGTTAAATATTAACTATCAATGTTATTACGGTAATTTGTTAAAAAAACATACTTTGGTTTTGGAAAATGCAAAATATTCCTTTAATAATTAAAGCTGTATTAATTAGAAGTTTATATTAACAAATCTATATATTGATAATACATATATTTATAATTTACCATGTTTGGAACTCATCAAAGAAATCAATACTCTTATCCCAACTTGTGATCTTCTTTGATATAACGTGCCTAATATTATCATTTAATTTAGGAGGGCCACATGCAACAATACCAATATTAGTCGAGTTTGCTTCTGTTACAGATGAATCAATAATCTGCAGCATGTCTGGTTTAACATAATGGATTGAAACTTGATTTGGTATAATCTCTGAGGACTTATCCATTGTACTTTTTTCTGGACTATCAGTACTACAGATTTCCGAATCTGGTTCCTCAAAAAGATCTTGTTTTGTACACAATTTATCAGATCCATTTTCTCTTGTAATGTAAAAATCAATTGGAATATCGACGTCAAGAATCAAATTTTTGTAGCATTTTATAGTTTCCAAGCTTTGAGAAATCCAAATAAATTTTCCATTTGAAATTTTTGTGGCAGATTCAAGGATTCCAGGAACACCAGATCCACCAGCAATTAATAAAGAATAGTCATATTTTTTAAGCTTTGGTAATACTCCACCACCATATGGACCTTCAATACAAACTTTACAACTAATCTTACCTTTTTCAGCATTCAGTTTATTCCATATTCTCTTGGTAACACCCTTCTTTACCTTAATATAAGCGCAAATTTTGTTATCTTCAAGAACTACAGTGAAAGGGTGATTTTCCCAGAAAATGAAATTTGCAAAATAAATGTATGAATAAGTTCCTGGAGAGTGAAACCACCAAACAGGCTTAGAAACTTCAACTTTCATCAATTGATCACCAACAATAAAAATGGTGGCATTCTTGTATCCAAAGGCAAACATGCGAATAACACGGACTAATCTGTCAAAGAACCAAACACAGCATGCTGCGACTAACCACTCCATCCACCCAAGAACATTACAATGATACCAACACATGACAATAAAGCCAATAGCTAAAATAACGTGAAGAACTAAAAAGTATTCGTAGCAATTTTTTCTAAACGCATGCATTGAATGTAACACCAAAACACCGCATAAAACAGTTGCAGCAACACCACAGGCAAAATATGTTTCTTTTAATGTCTTTACATATTTACCCAAGTAATCTATCGTATAAGCAACAGAATGGATCAATGAATCAAGAAACATCCAATATGCAACAACTTTGTGAAAATGAAGAAATGTTGAATGAGACCATCCTGTGATATAAATCAAGAAATTATTTCTACCAGCAAATAAAATTAATAATGGAATCTTTCCAAAAGCCATGATACCAGTACGATCAGCAACATATGCGACCCATCCTGATTTAGTGACATAATTGTAATTTACACAATAAAAGGCAATTTGTAATCCAAATAAAAATGCATCAGTAACAAATTGAATCCTATTAGGAAATAGAACAGAAAAGTATTCGAAACCATAAGGTTCGGAAAACTTACCATTTGGAATTAACGTTGGAAATATTAAATATTTTTGAAATAATTTTGACGCCTTAGAACCATTAAAAGACTTTGAAATTGATGTTTTTCTTGAAAAATTATAAATGGAACCAATTATTATCAGAAGAAGAAAGTAACCACAAATACCAGCACTAAAATAAGTACCTGAATCTAATGCAAAAGTTGAAGCTTTATAAGTTTTATAAGTGCTTTCAATTGTTTTTAAGTTAGGAACTGTTGGAGAATAAATTGGATGAGATATATTCAGTTTTGTCAATGGTACATAATAATTAGTTGCATTGATTTTTTGATCACGATAATAAGTCCAAGAATGATTATAGGAACTGAAGGATAAACAATTTTTTTCAAGATATTTATAAACATTTTCTTCAGTTGATGTATTGTTACCAGTTAATGCATCTGTACATAACAATACTGTTCCAGTTGCTGGAGGGTAACCACAAATTGCATCCCAGAATTTTGAATATTTACTCAGACCTAGAGCTTTATAATTAAATACATATCTAGTAATTCCGACACGACAAGTATTAACCTCTGCATAGCCGGAGTGTCCTATAAGAGAAGTACCTTCTAATTTTGCCAGAACAGCATTCAATTGAAAAAAAAATAATAAAGCTAAAATTTTAATACTTTTCATTATTTTGCTCTATAACTGTTTGGGAACAAAAAATTGAAATTGTTTTTGTAAAGTTTTTGGTTTTATTTTGCATTTAAAAACGTTATAAAAAAAATTCTTAAAAGGAAAAGCCTCTTTGTTTTTATAAATTTACTTTGCATTTTGAAATGTTATTACAATGACTCAAATAGGAAAGAATAATTTGACCAGTAATACAATTTCAATTGTTATTCAACATGAATATAGGAAAGAGGAAACTTTTTTAAAAAACGCAGATTTTTTAGTAAGTAACCAATAAAATAACAAAAAATAAACATGAAATATAAAATCAGTTACTTCTCATTTATAGCCGTTTGAAGGATAAAGACCCTTACGATTTTTGAATTCTTCGGTATAATTTTTTGAATGCGGAATTCCAGAATCACTACGCCGAATTCTATAAATAAAAGTTCATTATATTTAATTGTTGGAGTTATCGGAGGAAAAAAAGGGTTTACAATTCCAGAAATCTAGATTTGAAAGGAAACAAGAATATCAATAAAGGTCATGTATATTTATACCCGGAGAAACTCCAAGTATAAAAAATAATAATAGATTTGATATTAAAGGGTGTACGGCATTAAATAGAAAAAAAATAATTTTAATTTGTTTTATATATTTCTCTGTTCTCTCCCCGATAACTCCAAAAATTGAGTAAAAAAAATTTTATATCTGTAAATGAAAAATAATCAATTATCGCAAGTTTTTTTTTCTTTTGTTGAGATAAATATTTTTATAGTTTAATAAATTAAACAAAACTCATAAATTTTACTATGTCGTATGATGATTGAGCAAATTAAGTGCATTGCCGAGGAAACAAAATGAGGTTTTCATCTTGTAACTTTCAAGTTCTTCAACTTAATGGAAATATAAGTAGTTTTTAAAAGTATTCCAAAAGAGAATATATAAGCATTACAATAAGAACTCTGTTTAACTTACAGCAGTCAGCCGATATACAATCAGAGAAACAAATGATATTCTATGGAGTCCAATGATGACTCTTTTTGATTGAAATATTTTGTAGAAAATTCATAAAATCTTCGATATAATACATGTCCACCTGGATGAAATTTAGAATTAAAAGTTGAAATATTTTCCAGTGGAATTAAAATCACAATTGATGGGTTTTTATTGAATATTAAACGTCTTTAATACCAGTAGTATATTTTTCAACAAAATCAGCAATTGAATCAATTAACTACAATCTAATAAACCGAGTAAAACAATTGCAACAATTTCTTTAGTTCAAGAAAAAAAAAAGCAAAAGTTGAATTTTTATTCATATTTTTTAAACCAAAAGTTTTTAAATAAGTCAAACTTTTATTTCTTGTAGCAATTGCCACAAATGCATGAGGTGATTTATTTCCTCTTATAATTGAATAATCTTCAAGTATTTCATCTAATTTTTATAGATTTCATAATGAAATCAATTTGAATATCAATTCAACGAAT